>JAJONQ010032578.1:0-22550 GCA_036250385.1 Solanum microdontum | reverse complement strand
ATACATATTTTTTTTAAAATAATATGATCATTATTTTAGTTAGATGGATTTAATGAATCAAATTAGTCTATTATTAAAAAAAGACTTTAATGACATGTCATGTCAACTAGGAGAGGGTGAGACTTTTAAAGTGTCAAGTATATTTGGAGGAAAATAGTGATAGTTGAATGATAGTTTGGTCATAAATAAAATATAAATGATATTTCATGGCAATTCCCTAAACTTGGGTGACCATTTAGGGAATTGACTCGATAGGGGGTCATGACTTAAATGATCAACAAACAAGTTATCAAAAGAGACAAGTTAGTGATCAGCTAGCATAAAATGGAATTAAGATCATCTAAGCTTCAATCTTAATATAGCAAAATAACATATAAAAAATACTCTAAAGGATGAATGTGATCCTAAAGAAAATAAACTTAAGCTACTAACTAAACTTATAACAGTATCTCAAGTAAATTAAAAGAAACAAACATGTTACCTTTGAACTCTAAGAAAGATCATATGAACAAGTAGAGCAGATAGGATTTAGTCAAAATCTAAATAACTACATGATAAACCATTTAGCTTTCATAATAAATATAGAAGCAAGAAAAGAGTAGTCATGGCTCAAAATTGGAACGAAGATATAAACCAAATACCGGCAATCTTTGACAGAAAGTTGCTACCGACTCTAACCCCTTCTTTTTAGAGTAAAATGATCAAGACACGTGCTCTCAAAAATGCAAATAACGAACCAGAGGATCAACACATAAGCATGGCAGAAAATTCAAAATAGAACCATATGAACCTAAGGAAAAAAGAATCAACTCATAAGATGCGAGATGGAATAAATAGCAACACGATACTAAGAAAAAAAATCTGACAACTGGCCTTGGTTGTCAAACAACCAATAAAATATCAAAATTAATCACATATATAGTGGAAGAAAGGTAAGGCCATAGGGAAGATGAGATGAACAGCCAACCTTTATGAATTAAATCAAAAACAGAGAATAGAGACAAATATTCAACATAGGAAACCACACTTTCCAAGCATAATAGAATGAGGACATCACAATCTAGTATTTAAAGAGAGCAGTGTCGATATTGAGCTCATATTCAAACATTGCTTAAAAGATAAGAACATTCAAGACACCTAAAGGAAACAAGATAGGAGCGAGGTTGTGACCTTTTCGTGGGCAATGAATTGGGACAGATACGAGACATCACCACCGGATGACGATTCTGAGAACTCCAACAAGATTGTGAGAAAACAATACCAAAGGAATATCACCTCAAACCTTCACAATCTCACAGCCTATTTCCAAAATGTTTTTGTGTGTTGACTTTGCTGATTCTTATCATCTATCTCTAAGCTAAGCTTTTTTTTTCTCACAACCTGGTCTGCTGCTCGCGATTTCCTTGAAGTTTCTGGGTTGCTCTTCGCTTGAAGAATAGTACAAGGGTTGTCTGGTTGTTGTTGTAAGGCTGGAAAAAGATGCGTAAAAGGGTTGGGGTCAGCTAGCCTGGTTTGCGTTGTTGGGTTTCTGTATTGTTGTGTATAAATGAAATGGTTTTCTTTGTATTGGAATTGGGCCGGTTTTAGTATTTTAAAGAATGGGCTCATAATGGGTGTGAGAGAGTGGGCTGGTGAAATTTGAAGGGAAAATTGGAATTGGGTTGGTTTTGGCCCGAAGTGTCAATTCTTGGGTTGTAAGATTAGAATCCAAAATTGGCTAGATAAGTAATAACGAAATGGCCATATGAATTAGATGTAGCCAATTGGAATTGAATTTAGAGAATTTGACTAAAATTTAAATAAGACAAATTAATATTAATTATTTAACGAGCTTCTGAATCTTAACAAAATAAAATAATTAACTTAATTGTAAACAAATTACATCAAAAAATATTAACTATTATATAACTAAACTAATTAACCAAATATTTAAGTAAAACTAAAATCTTTTTGAGACGATTATCGAATATTCATAAAATATACTAATTATATACATAATTATGTAAGATGTATATATTATTTTAGAAATCGAAAAGCGACAAAATTACATAAAATAACTTCTTCTTTTTTTGGAATTTTATAAAACTAATTATTTTAAATTGTGTGAAATTGAAGAAGCTTGATAATAAATTTATATTGTGGAGGTTCAAAATTGGGTGTCAACAACGAAGAGCTACCATACCTCAGCAATAATACGCAATGAATTTGAGAAGAAAAACTTTCTCCTTGAACCTAGCTCCAACTTCCTTCTTCTTCCTTGAAGTTCTAGAGAGAGAATATTTGGAGAGGATGAAGTTTAGGGAATAGTTTTGGGTTTTAGAAATATTTAGGTGAATGACTTAATTTAGGGATCTAAAATCCTTATATAGGTGGTCTAAGTTAGGCTAAAATGACACCAATTAATATTAATTAAAATTGGAAAAGACCCTTAAGCCCCTAAACTTAATCCCCATAACTGCCTCCAGGTCACCATCGACGAGACCCCGACCACGGGGCGTGGTTGGACCCACGGCCCGTACTGGTTGGGCATGGTTTGGTGACTGCAGGTTTTTGGCCAACCACGGAACCCCCACCTACGGGGCGTAGGTCCTTTCGTGGTCACTATTTTGGGCACTTTTCTAGGGATCTTCCTCAAGGCCCCCTAGTTGGTCCTTGAGAGGGTGGTACCTTGAGGTTCTAACACGAAAACCTCTATTTTCAGTACGGGGAGTTATATTCATGACTCCAACCCTCAGTTTAAACTCTAGTTTAGCATACTAATTTCCGAGGTGTTACAATATCTCCCTCTTGGGAACATTCGTCCTCGAATGATGATCTAGACACCTTACGAAAGTAAAGACTCAAGACTAGCAGCTCATCATGCATGCAACATCAAAATAATGCACAACTCAAAGGAGGAAATATCAACTCCAACTTAAACATAATCAATGCATCACAAGGAAGTAGGAACTACATTTCACAACCCATTATGCATGAAAACTCAACATTTCTCATATTCATAAGAGGAACTACCTTCTCCAAACTAAAACCACGCTCAACAAAATCTCAAAGAGCATTTATGCAATATACTCCCAAAAAGCACAACTAAGCATGATCAACAATTTATCTCATGAAGCATATAGGAAACTCTTACTCAATGCACAACAACATGAGGAAAATCAATCATAAAATCTCACTTTCTTACTAAACATGAATTTATTAAGAACATGCATAACATAAGGAAATCATGTAAATACACACATGACTCCCAAAATAAGAAAACTCAAGAGGAACTATTTGTTTCAAGCTAAAGTAGGAGTAGAAGGAAAGGAATGAGGATAACGGGACATCTTATTGGCCCTCGGCCTCCCAAGTAGCACCCTCAACTAAAACCTTCACTAAAAGTTCACTCCATGACTCTTTCATGGAAGCAACTTCCTTGCTCTTCTATTTCTTAACTTGTCGGTCTAAGATCTCAACCGGTATTTCTAAATTAGGGAGATTCTCATTAACTCCCAACTCTTCTAAGGGATCTATTAATGTAGGATCTCCAACACCCTCCTCTATCCAAGAAACATGGAAAACCGGATATACCGGTGCCACTCATTAAGCAACTCTAGTGCATAAGCAACCTTACCAACACCACTCAAGATCTCATATGAGCCTACAAAACTGGGACCAAACTTCCCCACTCACTACACCTCTCAAGGTGAGAATTTCAAGCAAACCCAAATTATGAACATCAAGAACACTCAACGACCTTGATATCTAAGCACATCATCTCCCCCTTGGGAGTAAGCCTATACTAATTCCTTAAGTACCACTTCTTTCAAGTCAATCCCAAACGATATAACCAAAAACTCATAATAATCATACCGGGTTCTAGAAGTCATGTTTAGAATATCATCCCCTTTTCACCCTCAATTGGTGAGAACCCGAACGAAAATCAATCTTAGAGAAATAACTAACTCTTGGAGTTGGTCAATACTTACAATCTATTTCCCTCACCCTAACTATGTGGTAAAAGCAATCTTTGGCCAACATTCTTCTAACCTTCATATAAGGAACAATTACCCTCTAGACATAAGATTTCTCCCTCCCATTCTAGGATAAGCTCAATTGGGAACTAAAGCATGACTACACGAGTTCTTTAATCCATAGCAACATACTAGGAATGCAACCAATTCTACCGAGAATAACATCAAAGTCTAAAAAGTAACATCGAGATCTAATGAAACATTTACATCTATATGGAAACTAAAAATGTACCAGTGACTTCATCCGGAGAGCTCTCTTGGTTATCCCTAGACCGGAGTACATAGAATGGTTTTGCTTTAGAGCATTGGAGTTTGAACTACTAGGAGGAGCTTGCTTGCCCTCTCTTCCTAGAACCTTAAGCATCGGATGATCTCTCATCTTGTGGCTACTCTTTCCACACCCAAAGTAACCATTCGTGCCAATTAGGCACTTACCATCATGTTTCCTTCCACATTTTGCACAAATAGGCCGCCTAGTAACATAAGAGCCACTACTATTACCTCCTTGAGGTTTTGGGTTAGACACCCTCTCTTGATTATACCTATGAGTATTGGGGAAAACTTGATCGGAAAGCATTTGTTGGGTTATAGATTGACCATGTCCATCAGATCTAGCATTAGTGAAATTTCCATCACCGGTCCTAGCCCTTTTTACCTCCCTAGTCTTTTCCTTGAGTTTTAATTCCTCAATTTGCTGAGCATACACCATAAGCCTTGAGATATCCATGTCATGGAGGAGCATTGTCGTACGACACTCTTTTTCAACCAAGTCGGACACACCGGACATAAACCTACTCATCTTAGCCCTTGAGTCTGCCACCATAGTTGGAGCATAGTTGGAGAGTTGGGTGACCTTTAGAGCATACTCCTTAACACTCATACTTCCTTGACGAAGGTTGATGAACTCTTGTACCTTTGCCTCCCTTAACTCGAGGGGGAAGAACCTATAAAGAAATGTCGATTTAAACAATTCCTATTCTACCAGGCCCACTCATATGGGTCTCTCTCCATTCCACTGATTGTACCACACTTGAGCCACATCTTTTAGTTGGTAGAAGGCTATCTCCGCCTTCTCTTCTGAAGTCACCCCCATAATAGCAAGTACCTTATAAACCGCATTGATAAACCTTTGAGGATCCTCTTCCACTTTGGAGTCATGAAATTCCGGAGGGTTCATTCGTGCAAAATCCCTTACCCTTGAAGCAGATGAATTCACATTACGATTCACCAGAGCTACAACCTCTCTATTGGCTTGAGCCGTCACGGCTTGAGCCAATATTTAGATAGTCGACCTAAACTCTGCATGGGTCACATTCTCAACCAAAGGATCTATCGAAACTTGATGAGCTTGAGGAGGAGCTCCTTGATTCACATTGGCATCCTCTATCCTTCTAGCATTAGCCCTTCGTGTATTCATATCCTGAAGATACAAGAGAAGGATTAGGAGAGAAATCTTATAGAGTTAAACTCTATGGCACGACTTAGAGTAATGAAGAAGTAAAGTTTCCTAATCATTTTGTAGTCTCTTATTCATAAATGTGGCGCGCTTCATATTATGAACAAGACTCTACTAGACGTGACTTATGAGACATCATCCTAGAATCATTCAAAACCTCGTGCTTAGATTACCAAGTTTGTCACGACTCAGGGGTACCCCTTAGATGTAACAAGGCACGTACAACCCCATGTAAGCCAATTAGCATATCATAACATAAGAATAGAACAATAAAGAGTAAAACACATTTCAAGTCCTAAAAGTTTTTCATAAAAGAAAGCGGAAGTCTACACTTGTCTCAATATAGACATCTATTACAATACTTGAATGAAATAGGGCCTAGCCCATACAACATGTCCCAAAAGTGAAATACAATAAAGTAAAACTACATCATGAGAAAAATGTCATCCTCAAGTCATGAGAACTCACCAACAAGCTCGGAAGATAGCAGAATCCAAGCACTAGCCACTAGAATGATCACCTCGAGAATTGGACCCTACACTTGGGGGAAATGTAGGAAATGTAGGGTTTAGCACAAAAATGTACTAAGTATGATACTCATGCATAAAAACATTTGAAAACATGCTAAAAGGGATATTTCATTCGAAAGCATGCAATTTACTAAGTTTGAACATCATCATGAAAATAGTGGAAACTCATAAGTCATAAGCATAGTCAATACATAGATTAGCATATCATAAGAGAAACACTTCATAATTACCCTCGAGGCATACTTGTGCAATGCATGAATAAGACCCCATAAATCTCACCCATGCCATTATTCATATTCATCACCTTTAAGACCTTGAAAACTCATGTAAAAGTTTCTTGAGTAACCATAGTTCATAATTCATATTCTTATTCTTATTATTGTGGTAATAAGCCTTAAACGACATGAGACCATGTGAGCTATACATGGACCCCAAGTGTTACCACACCGAAAAGAGTTGTCCTACTTGCGTAAGGTAGAACCATACTCTTAGCTTAGGTGGATCCACTAGCTAAGTAACCTATGGGGGCACATAGTTTATGGGATAAGAATATTGCTACTAGAAACCCGGACTCAACTAAGGCAGAAGGTCTCCATCTCATGAGACATACTTTGGGAACCCAGACTCAACTAGTGTAAAAGGTCCTATTGGGAATCCGGACTCAACTAGTGTAAAAACTTCCATCTCATATTCACTATCCACTCGATGCTAAGCATTAATTCTCACGAACTACATATTAAGTCTTGACTTTGTTCATAGTCGTGGAAGAATGTCTTGACACTTAATCCGTGTTTAATTCATAAGATAGCTCATTAGATCATGCGTGAGAATAACCTTTCACCGTCCATGTATACACATCTATACTACCATAAAATCATGAACTCCCAAACTTGTATGTTGAATTACTATAATACTCCCAATTAAAAATACTCAATTTGGTTCATTTATTAATCAATTAAACTTATTATATTGAAAGTAGATACCATTTCAAATTAAAGGAATGTGAGTTTTTCAATGAGTTGTGACTTTTCCAAAGGGTTGTGACTTTTTCAATGAGTTGTGACTTTTCTGGAGAGTTGTGATTTTTTCGAAGGGTTGTGACTTGTCTAAAGGATTGTGCCTTTTCTTATGAGTTGTGCCTTTTTCAAAGGGTTGTGACTTTTTCGATAAGCAGTGATTTTTTCGAAAGATTGTGACTTTTTGGATAAGGCACAATTAACACCTATTCATACTACTATTTGGTGGCTATAAAAAGAGGGGTTTCCTCACACTTTTAAACTACAATTTCTTCAAGTTCTCTACTCGTCTTCTTCTTAAAAAATCTTAAGTGTTATTTGCAAAAACTGATTAAGTTCAAAATTCAACGAAATTTGAGGTACCTCATAAGAAAAAGTTGGTGAAAAAATTGTAGCAAATCATTCATCAATTCACACTCGTATTTTTTCTTACCATTTTCATGAGTTAACAGTGACGAAAAATTTGTGGGAGAGACAGTAATATTAAACAGATATAATAAAAAGGCATATGATTTAAGTATGATATTTCTTCTTTGTTTTTTATTTTTTATTCTTTTCCCTTAAACGAAGGAGTTTCTTCCTATTTTTTCTAAAACAAATAGTATCAACGTAGTCCATTAAATTATTAGTTTTGATGTTAAATTCACTATTTCAAAAATCAATTTTTATTTTTTCTTATAAGATGATAACATAGCCATGATAATAATTATTTTTAATAGATATGTATGTAAAAATGAACGGAGAATGTAAAGTGTTGGTGGCAAGAGATTTAAATCAAATGGAAAACTAGAGTGAATATGGCATGAGAGAAGACTATAATTCCACAAAGATAAGGTAGAAACTTAATGAAATGAAATATTTTTCACCATAGGTGATGTTATTCATATATTAAAATTAAATTATTCTACTAAAGTATTTACAACCATCATTCAAGATAACAACAAAGTACACATTTTGGTAAAATTATCTCGCTATGATAGCCTTACTAAAATATTAATAGAGTAATAATATTTTGTAAAAGATATGTTAAATATAAGGATAAAATATTGAATTACTTATGGTAATCCTTATTAGTTTCATGCACATACTAAATTTCAAGTATGAATATTTAAGACAAAAATTGTACTTAAACGGTGTACATCATTTATGTTCATAACCTCAAGAGAAAACGGTACTGGTGACATTTTTTGAATGATTTTTTTTTCTATTTTGTTGGTTAGATTTGTTTACAAAATTGAGTGAAGTAAGAAATAATATTATTAAAGAAATGTCACTTTCTCCCATATTAAAACTTTGAGTGTATTTTGAAATGTTTTAATGATATCTGGTTATTTTGATCTCAAAATACAAGTAACTTTGTAACAATATATATATTAATAATTTAAAAACACTTGTCGTATGTTAGTTTTATTTTAATTTATCTATATCTCTATATTACCTTAAAAGCATGAACTCCTAACTTGAATGTTAAATTACTATAATATCCCTAACTTGGCTTGTGACTTTTTCGATGAGTTGTGACTTTTCCGATAAGTTGTGACTTTTTTCAAAGGGTTGTGATTTTTTGATGAGTTGTGACTTTTCCAAAGAGTTGTGATTTTTTCAATAAGTTGTGACTTTTCCAAAGATTTGTGACTTTTTCAATAAGTTGTGACATTTTCAAAGGGTTGTGACTTCTCGAAAAGGTAATGACTTTTCAGATAAGACACAAAAAACATTTGTTCATACTACCCTTTGTTGACTATAAATAGAGGGGCTTCCTCTCATTTTTCAACCACAATTTTTTTAATCTTCTACTCTTCTTCATCTTGCATTTTAAATTTTTTTGTGTGATTTTTTGTGGTTGAGTGAGTTCGAAGTTTAGCGGAATATGAGGTACCACTAGTCTGATGAAGTAAATCATTCTATCCTAAGAGGGTGTATTCCATAACCTCGAGTACTCGAGGAAAATAATTTTGATGATGCAATAATTATTATTTTTACTTAATATATACATTAGTATGTAATGTTCCAATTTATGAACTTAACATGATGTAGTCTAAATTCATTTGTTTTTTGTTAACAATTTCTCTTGTGATGTACATATATGCTTATGAATATCTTTTCCAAAATTTAGAGAATTGTCACGATTTATTTTTGATGCTCAAGACAAAAGAATGACTTTATTTATCAATGTTACTTATGTGATTTAAACTCTCAGGAAGTTTGCTTCAAAATAGTTATTACTATTATAAACATTGTCCTTTCGTTTTACTTATTTACTATTTCTTAATATTTCATTATTTTAGACGAAGAAAAGGTCATATGACTTGTAATAATGTCAGTTGAAGTTTGTATTAGTTTAATTTTTATTATTTATTTAATAGTTAATTTTATGAGATAAATATTTTCATTAATGTAAATATATATTTATATTTGGGTAGGTATTTGTATTTAAATTAAAGTATTATATATGTCACAAATGTATTATCAAGTTAACAAGATCTTCTAACTTCAAAATATATTATTTTAAAATGTTTCAATTTTTTTTATATAAAAAAACCTCACAACAAATGTGAAAATATGTGAATATATAAAATGTACGTGTTCTCTTCACATGTTCTTATGACATCTAAACAATTTAACGTGAAATACATTTGCAAAGCACATCTTGGTAGATGCCAAGACAAATACAAAGAAAATATTGTCTATAAGTTAATATTAGTGAGATACGACTAATTACATGATTGAACCTTATCAATTTGAAATAAATATACACATTATTGCATTTAACTAATAAATTGTTTCATTGATCATCTTCCTACGTTTGCATGAATAAGATATATATATATATATATATATGACGATCCACATTGAATATTCACAAAAGAATCTGTAACATTATTTTTTGCTAAGCTTATTATTCAAATCTTCGCTTAAAGAAGCAATACTATTTACTATAACATATATTTTTGGTATTGGTAATCACGTGCAATACACGTGTCAAAAAACTAGTAGATTCAATAGGTGAGAAAGCCTGTCAACTTGAGAAAACCTTTCACATCATATCATATTCATACATAAGTATGTATATGAGAATAACCTTTCAACAACACAACAACTAGATCATAATCATATTCACTTCACTCTCAAACTGTTCTTAAAGCATATACAAAGACTTCATAAACATGCATAATATCATAATTTGTCCTTTCAAGGGTCAAAGTTCATATCAAATCAACACATCTAGAATTAACTACATTAGACATGAATATCAACATAATTCAAGTAACCCAATCACTACATGCATAATCTAATAACATTCCTCTTTCATCCACAAACCCACATCACAAGATCAAAATATGAGGATTTCATGGGTTCTTGGGGATTTTAACATAAAAACCATAATTAATCATCAATTCATACATAATATAAAGTAATTCAAGCATTAGAAATGCCATCGTACCCACACTTGGGTTCATGGAGATCAGAGCCTCCCTATTGGATTGAGCTAACACTTGGAAAGCGGCCCTAAATTCTACATTAGCCCCTTTCTTAGCTAAAGGATCGACTGAAACTTGAGGAGATTCTTTAGGAGCTTGAGGACCACCTCATTCCACATTCTCTCCCTCATTCCACATAAAATATGCCCTTCGAGTGGTCATAACCTGAAAAACATTAGATAGGAATTAGGAGAGAGACATTATAGAGTTAAACTCTATCGCACATCTTAAGAGTAATGAAAGAAATGGAGTTTCCTAAACATCTTATAGTCTCTCATTCATAAATGTGTGGCGCTTCACACTTAGGAACAAGACTCTACTCGACTTGGCTTATGAAATTTCCTAGAACCTTTCCAAACCTTGTGCACTGAATACCAAGTTTGTCACGACCCAAAGTACTCTGTAGATGTGACATGGTGAATAAGACCCTCAAAGTCCTTATAGAAACCACATAACATACATCATATAAAATTATAGAAAACCCAAAGAGTTTAAGAGTAGCATTTCAATAAAAGAGTTTGACAAAAGTAGTGTAAGTCTAAACATAAGTCTCAAAGCCATCTATTACGTCAAATGAGTGATTGGGAGTAACACATACATCACATACAACATCCCAAAAGAAAAGACATGGAAGCAATAAAAGAATCTCGGTCCTCGAAACATGAGGACTCACCAATCTTTGGTATCTATGTGAAATCATTAGCCACAAGTACGGAAAGTAGGAGCTTCGGACCCTACGTTAGTGAAACAATGTAGGTAAAAATATATATTAGTATATGAATGTACCAAGTATGATAGCAACACATAAGAGTTATGAAATCATTCTGAAAAGGGACTTTACATGACATGCAATTAAAACATAAATCAAAACCATGGTCAATGCAAGCTAAATATCTTCAAAACATCTTTGAGATACTTTTAGAAAGTAACCTTAGTTCATTATTGTAGGAAGTTTGCCATTAACCGATATAGACCATCTGAGCTATAACATGGAATATGGTGTCTATCCCACACAAAAAATAAGATATCCCCACTTGCCAAGGTAAGAATCATGAACTTCTAGCTTACATAGATCCACTACATACTGTTTATCAAAGAAAACCTACGGTGGCACATAGTTATGGGATAGAGAGATTTCTTCTAGAAACCCGAACTCAACTACAGAATAGCTTATATCTCAATATCATGATGGTGCTAAGCATAAATCCCACGGAATAGTCATTAATCTTAACTTATCTTATTATCCATGGGAGGGCACATCAAGTAGCCAATCCAAGCTAGATTTCATTGAATAGCTCCTAATCTTGATTCAACTTAGGTGAGAAAACATTTTAACCTTATGAATCATTTTATGTGATAAAATCCTTTCACAATAACAACAACAAAAACATCGATGCTTCACTCTCAAAGCAACCTTAAATTATTTTCATCACTTTCATAGAGAACATGCATATCTTCATAAATTCATCTTTCTCCTTTCAAAAGCTTCATATGATCAATTCTAAAAATCATGGATCATACATGGATTCATGTGAATCCAACTTAAAACATGTAATTATCACAATTCATGCATAAAAAGACATAAAATAATCAATTAGATCATAGTTGAAAGGAACACATGAGAATGAATAAAACTCTAACTTTAATTGCAGATTCTAACTTGTAAAATTGGAAAAGTTAGGAACCTTATGGAGGAAAGCACACCATAAGTGAATACTACCATACCTTGATGCCAAAATCTCACAAATAAAGGGTGAATTTGGAGATTTGATCATGAAACCCTAGTCTTCCTCTTCACACTTTAGAGAGAGAAATATTGGGGAAAAACTTGATCAACCTTTGAAATTTTAGGAGAATGAGTTCAATTGGGTAATTTGGGGGTAAAAACATTTATATAGGGTGTAGGATAGAAAGTAAAACGATATAGTATTAAGTTAGAATATAGAAAAAGACCCAAAAGTCCCTCTTAAAATAAATGTCGACTCGACCTACAGTTTTGTTAGACCCGTAGTCTACTTGAGCTAACGACGTACAGGCATGACAAGGATTCAGGCATTGGTCTTGGCATGTATGTGGGCAAAACAGTACAGCTGTGCAACTATGAGTTAGTGGGCAGCAAAAGAATTCAAGGTGCTTGGGTGTTGGCAAGGCAGCTTGGATGTACAAGACTTACGTGTGGGCAGAGTCGTCGGCAAAACAAGGCGGTGTGTTAGCTTGGCAAGGCAAGGCTGTGGACTTGACGTTGGCAAGACAAAAGCTGAAATAAAACTAAATGTTGGAAGCATGCTGAAATATTCTAAGTGTTGGAATGAAGCTGAAATATTCTAAGTGTTGTAATAAAGCTCAAATATTCTAAGTGTTGAAAGTAGGCTGAAATATTCTAAGTGTTAGAATGATGTAATTTTGGTTAAGTGTCAGAATGTATTTGAATTCTAAATATATTCTATCTCTTAGAATATTTAGGGTTGGAACTTAGTTTGAATTATGTGCAGACAAGTGTTAGACACATGTCAAATGCAACCGCCAATGTAACTGTCGGTGTAACTGCTGTAACTGCCTTGTGCAGAAATTTTATAAATAGTGGAAATTCGTCTAAGGCAAGGGGAGAACGATTCTAGCCTTAAAAATTTTTATGAAACCTTTCCTTGTATTAATTTTGATATTAATAAAGGTTAGGAAGAGTTCCCGTATGTTGGCTGTGTTGTTACTTTGATTTATTGCCTAAAATATAAGTTAAGTATTTCTATACTTAGTCAAATTCGTGAGAGTGTAAGGCTGAAGTCTATAAGAGTTGTAGACTGCCTAGGAGTGGTGCTGAAGAAAAAAAAATGACCCTCTTTCAATTGGTATCTGAGCACGGTTGAAACGATGGTGGCGAACGCAGAACTTCGGGAATTGTTGCGCAGAGTTGAAGCCTTCATTGGAATCACTGATGAATGAATGGAAGACCCAACGTTAGTAGATCTTTTGACGCAAATTATCAATTTGAGACTAGACGCTGAGAAAACAAAGTCTGAAATCAATGTGTATGGTGATGATATAGACAAACACATGGCTGAAGACTTGAATTTTCGTGAGGCAACGACATTACAATTGGAAGGACTGCACAAGGAAAATGAAAACCTTCGCGCAAAAGTTGTTGTATTGTGTCGTGTTGTGGCAGCGTTAGGCTCAGTTCGTGGGGAATTGTCTAAATTTAGAATTCCGGAACAAAAAGCCTTTGGTGGCGCAAGGAGTGCTAAAGAACTGGAAAACTTCATCTGGGATATGGAACAGTATTTTACTACTGCAAGGGTGCCTGAGAAGGACAAGTTGAATATCACAATGATGTATTTAACTGGTGATGCTAAACTTTGGTGGAGGACTCGGAATGCAGATAATGTGAGTGCTGGACGACCCAGAATTGATACGTGGAACAAGTTAATGAAAGAAATGGGTGATCAATTTCTTCCTAGCAACGCTTCATGGCTTGCGAGGGATAAGCTGAAGAGACTGAGGCAAACTGGTTCGGTACGGGATTACATCAAAGAATTTACCTCAGTGTTGTTAGACATACAAAACATGTCTGATGAGGATAAATTACATAATTTCATTTCGGGTATGCAAGGTTGGGCTCAAAACGAACTTCGAAGGCAGAATGTGAAAGATTTGCCAGGGGCAATTGCTGCTGCAGATTCGTTAGTGGATTTCCAGACGACTCGACCTAATACTAATGTTCCTTTTACTTCAAAACCTAAGAGAAAAGGTGAGAAGAAAGGGGACGGTAAAAGGGAGAATCGTAGAGACTATGCTAATGATAAAGGGAAGGCACCAATGAAAGAAGGAAACAAAGAAAACAGACCAAAGAATAAAGATGGAAATTCGAAAGGCTGTTGGACTTGTGGTGGTCCTCATTTAGCTAAGTCTTGTCCTAACCGAGAAAGGGTGAACACTTTGCTTGCTAGAAAGTTGAATCAGGATGAAGAGGAAGAAGAAGTCGTGGCTGCTATGGTGAATCCGTTAGGTTTGTATTTCAATCATATTACGTTGGTTAATAATGTTGAAGGGACGTCTAAGACTTCAAATCCACATGCTTCATTAATTCATATAGGAATGAAGATTAAAGAAAAATGTGTGATAGCTATGGCTGATACAGGGGCTACTCATACGTTTATTGATGTAAATATTGCTGCAAAGTTGGGACTTAAGCTGACTAAAAGTCCTTCCTACGTCAAAACAGTTAATGTTAAGGCACAAGCCATTGTGGGCATGGCTTATGGGGTGTCTATGACAACTGAGAATTGGGTAGGAAAACATAACTTAATGGTGATGCCGTTAGGAGATTTTGAGATCATACTTTGTGTTGATTTTCTAAGAAAATTTCAATTTGTTCCTTTCCCACACTCAGATGGAATAATGATAATGAATGAGAACAATGCTGGGTTTGTGAAAGGTATTTATCCGTTTGGGAAGATCAACAGAATTGCAAAGAAGAAGGAAAAAGGGATGTTGTTGTCTGCTATGTTAATCGAAAAAAGGTTGAAGAAAGGTAATGAAACTATACTTGTTGCCTTGGTCGAATTGAAGCCTGATGTCAAGGTAGAGGTGCCTGATTGTGTAGCTGAATTACTGAAACAGTATGCTGATGTGATGTCGCCTGAATTGCCAAAGAAGTTGCTGCCAAGAAGGGATATTGATCATAAGATTGAATTAATGACAGGCACTATTGCTCATGCACATGCTCCTTAACGTATGGCTCCTAAGGAGTTGGCTGAATTACGTAAACAATTGAACGAGTTGTTGGATGCTGGGCTGATTCAACCATCTAAGGCTCTCTATGGTGCACCTGTTTTATTTCAAAAGAAGCAGGATGGGACGATGAGAATGTGTGTAGATTACAGAGCTCTAAATAAGGCAACTGTGAAGAATAAATAGCATGTTCCATTGGTGCAAGATTTGATGGACAGGTTGAGCAAGGCATGTTGGTTCACTAATCTAGATCTCAAGGCAGGCTACTGGCAGGTAAGAATAGCTGAAGGCGACGAGCCTAAGACTACTTGTGTAACTAGATATGGCTCCTATGAATTCCTTGTAATGCCATTTGGGCTAACCAATGCTCCGGCTACCTTTTGTAATTTGTTGAACAATGTGTTGTTTGACTATCTTGATGATTTCGTAGTTGTCTATCTTGATGATATTGTCATTTATAGTCGAACATTGGAGGAACACGTTAATCATTTAAGTATGGTATTGTCTCAAATGAGGAAATATACACTTTATGTTAAGATGGAAAAGTGTGAATTTGCTCAACAAGAGATAAAAATTTTGGGGCATCTTGTTAGTAAAAACCAAGTTAGAATAAATCCTAAGAAAGTGCAGGCCATTGTTGATTGGCAAGCACCTCGCAGCGTGAAGGATTTGAGATCGTTTCTTGGGTTAGCTAACTATTACAGAAAATTCATTGTTGGTTATTTGAAAAGGGCAGCGGCTTTGACTGATTTGTTGAAGAAAGATGTTAAGTGGGTGTGGTCAGTAGGATGTCAAGAAGCTTTTCAAAATTTAGAGGAAGCTATTGCGTCTGAACCTATACTTAAGTTGCCTGATTTTGAATTACCATTTGAAGTACATACTGATGCGTCTGATAAAGCTATTGGTGGCATGTTAGTACATGAAGGTCATCCTGTGGCCTTTGAAAGTCGAATATTGAATGGTGCAGAACAAAGATTTTCGACTTATGAAAAAGAAATGGTTGATGTTATACATTGCTTGTAGGTTTGGATAGTCTATTTGTTGGGAACTCGATTTGTGGTGCGGACTGACAATGTTGCCAATACATTCTTCAAGACACAGAAAAAATTAAGTCCAAAACAAGTAAGGTGGCAGGAATTTCTGGCAGAATATGACTTCATGTGGAAGCATAAGCCAGGGAAACATAACCAGATTGCTGATGCATTGAGTCGAAAAGAGGTATTTGCTACTATATATTCAATTTCGAAACATGAAACTGATTTTCTTGATAGAATCAAATTGTGTGCTGCAAATGACTCATTATATAGTAAGTGGATGGATCAAGTGCGAGATGCAACAATGAGACGGTATAAGATCGAGGACGATCTGCTTCATTTTAAAGGGGGGAGAATCGTTGTACCAAATGGTGGAGGACTGCGCAAAGACTTGATTAAAGAAGCGCATGATACTACCTGAGCTGGTCATCCGGGTGTTGAAAGGATGTTAGCTCTGTTGTCTCGTGTTTATTTCTTGCCAAAGATGGAAAACGATATAGAGGCATACGTGAAGACTTGTCATGTTTGTCAAATGGACAAGACTAAACATAAGAAGGAAGCTGGTTTCTTGGAGCCCTTGCCTATTCCTGAAAGGCCTTGGTTGTCGGTAAGCATGGATTTCATTTCTGGTTTTCCTAAGGTAGAAGGCAAAGCATCGATTATGGTTGTGGTAGACAGGTTTTCAAAATATTTTGTTTTCATTGCTACACCTAATTTGTGTTCATCTGAGATTGCTGCTGAATTATTCTACAAGTATGTTGTCAAGTACTTTGGTGTTCCAGCCGATATTGTGAGTGATAGGGATACAACGTTCACAGGCAGATTTTGGACAGCATTGTTCAATATGATGGGAACTGAGTTAAAATTTTCTAGTGCAAACACCCACAAACTTATGGACAGACGGAAAGAATTAATCATTTACTCAAGGAATACTTGAGACACTATGTAACAGCAAGTCAACGGAACTGGGTTGCTTTGTTGGACACTGCGCAGTTTTGTTATAATCTACACAAGTCGTCTGCAACAGAAATGAGCCCTTTTGAAATCATTTTAGGCAAACAGCCTATGACACCATTATATGTTGCCAAAACTAAGAATCAGGGGAAGTGTCCAGCAACATACAGGGTTGCAAGGGACAGACTTGAAATGTTTTCTGAGGCACAAGACAGCCTGCGCAAGGCTCAGCGGCGCATGAAGAAGTATGCTGATCAACATCGTCGCTCAGTAGAGTTTAATGTGGGTGACAAAGTATTGCTAAAACTTACTCCTCAGATATGGAAACAGGTTGTAAGCAAGACAAGACATCGGGGTTTGATTCCTAAATACGATGGCCCATTTGAAGTAGTGAAGAAAGTGGGTGAAGTTGCTTATAGACTGAACTTGCAAGAAAGGTTGAAGATACATCCCACTTTCCATGTGAGTTTTCTAAAACCTTACTTTGCCGATGCAGATGATCCGGATAGGAACAGATCGAAGTGGGCTCCTCCATCAATACCTACACAGTTTGATGCTGATGTTGAGATAAGATCCTTGATCACCAGATTGTGGGCACAAGTACGAAGAATACGAAGACAGAATTCTTGATTCATTGGAAAGGCAAGAGTGCAGCTAAGGCAGTTTGGGAGAAAGCGAAAGACCTTTGGCAATTTGATGATCAAATCGAAGACTATCTTAAAACAGTCTCGATGAGGACATCGAGTTCTAGTGGTGTGGGTGGTCTGTTAGACCCGTAGTCTACTTGAGCTAACGACGTACAGGCATGACAAGGAATCGGGCATTGGTCTTGGCATGTATGTGGGCAAAACAGTGCATATGTGCAACTATGAGTTAGTGGGCAGCAAAAGAATTCAAGGTGCTTGGGTGTTGGCAAGGCAGCTTGGATGTACAAGACTTACGTGTGGGCAGAGTCGTCGGCAAGACAAGGCGGTGTGTTGGCTTGGCAAGGCAAGGCTGTGGACTTGACGTTGGCAAGACAGAAGCTGTAATAAAACTAAGTGTTGGAAGCATGCTGAAATATTCTAAGTGTTGGAATGAAGCTGAAATATTCTAAGTGTTGGAATAAAGCTGAAATATTCTAAATGTTGAAAGTAGGCTGAAATATTCTAAGTGTTAGAATGATGTAATTTCGGTTAAGTGTTAGAATGTTTTTAAATTCTAAATATATTCTATCTCTTAGAATATTTAGTGCTGGAACTTAGTTTGAATTCTGTGAAGACAAGTGTTAGACACATGTCAAATGCAACCGCCAATGTAACTGTCGGTGTAACTGCTGTAACTGCCTTGTGCAGAAATTTTATAAATGGTGGAAATTTGTCAAAGGCAAGGGGAGAACGATTCTAGCCTTAGACAAATTTATGAAACCTTTCCTAGTATTGATTTTGATATTAATAAAGGTTGGGAACCGTTCCTGTATGTTGGCTGTGTTGTTACTTTGATTTACTGCCTAAAATATAAGTTAAGTATTTCTATACTTAGTCAAATTCGTGAGAGTGTAAGGCTGAAGTCTATAAGAGTTGTAGACTGCCTAGGAGTGGTGCTGAAGAAAAAAAATCGACCCTCTTTCAATTGGTATCTGAGCGCGGTTGAAACGTTAGTGGCGAACGCAGAACTTCGGGAATTGTTGCGCAGAGTTGAAGACTTCATTGGGATCACTGATGAATGAATGGAAGACCCAACGTTGGTAGATTTTTTGACGCAAATTATCAATTTGAGACTAGACGCTGAGAAAACAAAGTCTGAAATCAATGTGTATAGTGATGATATAGACGAACACATGGCTGAAGACTTGAATTTTCGTGAGGCAACGACATTACAATTGGAAGGACTGCACAAGGAAAATGAAAACCTTCGCGCAAAAGTTGTTGTATTGTGTCGTGTTGTGGCAGCGTTAGGCTCAGTTCGTGGGGAATTGTCTAAATTTAGAATTCCGGAACCAAAAGCCTTTGGTGGCGCAAGGAGTGCTAAAGAACTGGAAAACTTCATCTGGGATATGGAACAATATTTTACTGCTGCAAGGGTGCCTGAAACGGACAAGTTGAATATCACCACGATGTATTTAACTGGTGATGCTAAACTTTGGTGGAGGACTCGGAATGCAGATGATGTGAGTGCTGGACAACCCAAAATTGATACGTGGAACAAGTTAATGAAAGAAATGCGTGATCAATTTCTTCCTAGCAACGCTTCATGGCTTGCGAGGGATAAGTTGAAGAGACTGAGGCAAACTGGTTCGGTACGGGATTACATCAAAGAATTTACCTCAGTGTTGTTAGACATACAAAACATGTCTAATGAGGATAAATTACATAATTTCATTTCAGGTATGCAAGGTTGGGCTCAAAACGAACTTCGAAGGCAGAATGTGAAAGATTTGCCAGGGGCAATTGCTGCTGCAGATTCGTTAGTGGATTTCTGGACGACTCGACCTAATACTAATGTTCCTTTTACTTCAAAACCTAAGAGAAAAGGTGAGAAGAAAGGGGACGGTAAAAGGGAGAATCGTAGACACTATGCTAATGATAAAGGGAAGGCACCAATGAAAGAAGGAAACAAAGAAAATAGACCAAAGAATAAAGATGGAAATTCGAAGGGCTGTTGGACTTGTGGTGGTCCTCATTTAGCTAAGTCTTGTCCTAACCGAGAAAGGGTGAACACTTTGCTTGCTGGAAAGTTGAATCAGGATGAAGAGGAAGAAGAAGTCGTGGCTGCTATGGTGAATCCGTTAGGTTTGTCTTTCAATCATATTATGTTGGTTAATAATGTTGAAGGGACGTCTAAGACTTCAAATCCACATGCTTCATTAATTCATATAGGAATGAAGATTAAAGAAAAATGTGTGATAGTTATGGCTGATACAGGGGCTACTCATACGTTTATTGATGTAAATATTGTTGCAAAGTTGGGACTTAAGCTGACTAAAAGTCCTTCCTACGTCAAAACAGTTAATGCTAAGGCACAAGCCATTGTGGGCATGGCTTATGGGATGTCTATGACAACTGACAATTGGGTAGGAAAACATAACCTAATACTGATGCCGTTAGGAGATTTTGAGATCATACTTTGTGTTGATTTTCTAAGAAAATTTCATTTTGTTCCTTTCCCACACTTAGATGGAATAATGATAATGAATGAGAACAATGTTGGGTTTGCGAAAGGTATTTATCATTTTGGGAAGATCAACAGAATTCCAAAGAAGAAGGAAAAAGGGATGTTGTTGTCTGTTATGTCAATCGACAAAAGGTTGAAGAAAGGTAATGAAACTATACTTGCTGCCTTGGTCGAATTGAAGCCTAATGTCAAGGTAGAGGTGCATGATTGTGTAGCTGAATTGCTGAAACAATATGCTAATGTGATGCCGCCTGAATTGCCAAAGAAGTTGCCGCCAAGGAGGGATATTGATCATAACATTGAATCAAAGCCAGGCACTATTGCTCCTGCACATGCTCCTTATCGTATGGCTCCTAAGGAGTTGGCTGAATTACGTAAAAAATTGAACGAATTGTTGGATGCTGGGCTGATTCAACCATCTAAGGCTCTCTATGGTGCACCTGTTTTATTTCAAAAGAAGCAGGATGGGACGATGAGAATGTGTGTAGATTACAGAGCTCTAAACAAGGCAACTGTGAAGAATAAATATCATATTCCATTGGTGCAAGATTTGATGGACAGGTTGAGCAAGACATGTTGGTTCACTAAGCCAAATCTCAGGGCAGGCTATTGGCAGGTAAGAATAGCTGAAGGCGACGAGCCTAAGACTACTTGTGTAACTAGATATGGCTCCTATGAATTCCTTGTAATGCCATTTGGGCTAACCAATGCTCCGGCTACCTTTTGCAATTTGATGAACAATGTGTTGTTTGACTATCTTGATGATTTCGTAGTTGTCTATCTTGATGATATTGTTATTTATAGTCGAACATTGGAGGAACACGTTAATCATTTAAGTATGGTATTGTCTCAAATGAGGAAATATACGCTTTATGTTAAGATGGAAAAGTGTGAATTTCTCAACAAGAGATAAAAATTTTGGGGCATCTTGTTAGTAAAAACCAAGTTAGAATGGATCCTAAGAAAGTGCAGGCCATTGTTGATTGGAAAGCACCTCGCAGCGTGAAGGATTTGAGATCGTTTCTTGGGTTAGCTAACTATTACAGAAAATTCATTGCTGGTTATTCAAAAAGGGCAGCGGCTTTGACTGATTTGTTGAAGAAAGATGTTAAGTGGGTGTGGTTAGTAGGATGTCAAGAAGCTTTTCAAAATTTAAAGGAAGCTATTGCGTCTGAACCTATACTTAAGTTGCCTGATTTTGAATTACCATTTGAAGTTCATACTGATGCGTCTAATAAAGCTATTAGTGGCGTGTTAGTACATGAAGGTCACCCTGTGGCCTTTAAAAGTCAAAAATTGAATGATGCAGAACAAAGATGTTCGACTCATGAAAAAGAAATGGTTGATGTTATACATTGTTTGCAAGTTTGGAGAGTCTATCTGTTGGTAACTCGATTTGTGGTGCGGACTGACAATGTTGCCAATACATTCTTCAAGACACAGAAAAAATTAAGTCCAAAACAAGCAAGGTGGCAGGAATTTCTGGCAGAATATGACTTCATGTGGAAGCATAAGCCAGGGAAACATAACCAGGTTGCTGATGCATTGAGTCGAAAACAGGTATTTGCTGCTGTATATTCAATTTCGAAACTTGAAACTGATTTTCTTAATAGAATCAAATTGTGTGCTGCAAATGACTCATTATATAGTAAGTGGATGGATCAAGTGCGAGATGCAACAATGAGACGGTATAGGATCGAGGACGATCTGCTTCATTTTAAAGGGGGGAGAATCGTTGTACCAAATGGTGGAGGACTGCGCAAAGACTTGATGAAAGAAGCGCATGATACTACCTGGGCTGGTCATCCGGGTGTTGAAAGGATGTTGGCTCTGCTGTCTCGTGTTTATTTCTTGCCATAGATGGAAGACGATATAGAGGCGTACGTGAAGACTTGTCATGTTTGTCAAATGGACAAGACTGAACATAAGAAGGAAGTTGGTTTCTTGCTGCCCTTGCCTATTCCTGAAAGGCCTTGGTTGTCGGTAAGCATGGATTTCATTTCTGGTTTTCCTAAGGTAGAAGGTAAAGCATCGATTATGGTTGTGGTAGACAGGTTTTCAAAATATTTTGTTTTCATTGCTGCACCTAATTTGTGTTCATCTGAGATTGCTGCTGAATTATTCTACAAGTATGTTGTCAAGTACTTTGGTGTTCCAGCCGATATTGTGAGTGATAGGGAT
>JAJONQ010032577.1:0-30031 GCA_036250385.1 Solanum microdontum | reverse complement strand
GGTCATTTTAATTGCTTCCGCGACCAAGGATGTGTAATGATATGCTATGAGGCTTGTTTGGGGTTCCTTCGGGTTCCCCATTCGCCGGTCACGTCTAGGCCCTAGGCTTGGGTCGTGACAGCCCGCCGTGTTTTACAACTCCAACTCATATTTTTTTGAGCCCAACCATGGTCCAAGTCGGGCTTGCTGACCTCTTCGACGAGTTACTGACTGGAATTTTGGCTTGCCAAACTGCATATTTCAAAACACATTTTACTTTTTCAGTTGCACAATCAATACACGATTATTCCAAAAACAAAAAGAAAGAAAATAAAAACTTGAGTTACCACCCAAGAAGCGCCTTAATTATCGTCTTTGCACAACACAAGTACCTAGTTAAGCTTCACTCCTGTGGTTTGCCATAGTATCACTAGGCAACTCCCTTTCTTGTCTTGGGTAGAGATGAGACAATATATGACCCATTTGGGTCTCCACTAGCTGAAATATACATGGAATGAGAGGCGGTCATCTGATTTATCACCGAGACATTCTCTTTTATCTCTTTCAACGCTATGTCGTGTTCTTCGAGTTTGTGATGAATGAGTAACAGTACCTCTTCTATCTGCCCACCCTCATACTTCTTGGGCTTTCTAAACTCGTAAGGGGGAATGCACCTATCTTTCTTTTTATACAGTACATCCAATTCCATGATCTTTTTGGCCAAGAGATCCAGTTGAGTCAACAAGTTGGCCAAATTCCGATCCTTTTATTTCGCACTTTTGGTCTTAGTCATGCAATCGAGGAGTTAGGATACTATTGCATAGGGTTGTCGTATTAGACCACCCAGAGACATTTGGTCAGCCACTACTCTGTTTTCAGGACCAAGACCTCTATAGAAACATTTCAGTAGCATCTTATCTGGCATTTCATGAGATGGGCACTGAAGCAATAGTGTCTTAAACCTCAGCCACAACTCCTGGAGCGTCTCACCTTCCGAGTGCTGGAGGTTTAGGAAATTATCCCGGAGAATCATCACATTCAACGGAGAGTGGTTCACTTGGTTACCATTGCTTCCATTGACACTCATGTCCTCTGTTTGAAACAAGTAACACAAAAACCAAAACTAAAAGTAATTAGATTCAATTATGACTAGGAAGAACAAAATTCAACTTCACCAAAAGAATTTCTAACAACACCACTCCCTGTCAGCGGCACTTTTTCAACTTTTTAACGTTTCAAAGACACTTCATCCAAATCTAAGCGTCAATAATCGTTTGTTAGTATAAAACCCAACTAAATGAGTTGGTTCCGAAACCCACAGGGAGCGATCTGTGTTCCAAATTCAAGTGGTAAGTATAAACATATTCCAATCAGTCTTAGGAATAAAAGTTATCGAATAAAGACATCATTCAAATTTAGGGGTGACAGATGTCAAATGGGGGGTTTTAGTTTTGATTAGCAGCTATAAATAGTGGTATACAATACGAAATAACAATAATGAGATGGGTTCTTGGGATGTGATCGATTATAGGCTAATATAGGCAAATGGGTAATTGCAACTATTAGTAAATAGCTAGATATTAGTGAGTAAGCTAGGCTATAAAGGAGATAAAATTTCTCCCGAACAATTTATCCCAAATCAAGTCGATTACCCTCGAACATCAACAAGCATGCAAAATAAGAACAACCTACACCTTAGTCCAATCACTCTCTCGGCTGATTGTGTGGGATTGGGTTTAAGATTCACTCTCTTGAGCTGAACCTAAGTCAAACCAATAACCATTGACCATCAATCAAAAACCTTAGTTCTAAAACCTCTCTCTCTCGCAAGCCAAGAACACAAAGTTAGAATTGCATTTGCAACTACAATTATGAAATTAAACCACAGTTCATGATTAAACTCACTTCTAAATAGCATTTAAACAAACAATTAGCAATACCCATAAACTAAATCAACCAATTGTCATATAATCACACCCCAAGAATTGGGGATTTAGATAGACATTATAAAAAGGTAAAAACCAATACAAAATTTATTATCCATCAACTGGGTAAGAATAGATTCGTCCTTACAGTGCTCCAATTCAAAGAATCTCAAAGACCCACTTCCAATTTCTAAAAAGTGAAAAACTTCAACACTTCAAAGCTTAGGAAAAACTAGAAAAAAATTGTCTCAGTTCAAAACTCAAAAATAGATTAAAAATATATGAGCTAAGATTCTAAACTTAATGTTCAAAAATTTATTTATAGTCAGCAAAAATGTGCTGCGAAGAGTCACTCGGCAAAACAAGTCGGGCTCACCGAACCACTCAGTGAGCCGCCCTTTGGTCACTTCCATCGCCTTTCTTCTTTGGCATTCAGCATTCTCAAGGTCTGTAACTTTGAGAGATCCAACACTGCATCGCGGAACTACACGGTGAGCCACCGACTGCTCATTTCTATCATTGACTTGATTTCTTCGCTCAGGGCTTGGCACACTGGAACTTTAGGTGGTCAAATAGCCATTCGGTGATTCCCCGAGTGAACTTGGCGATCACCAGGTTTCCTTTCTTCATCCTTTCAACCTGTTTTGTTGCTTTTTGCTTGTTAGTGTCCTTGATTTGTTCCTCAATCCATATACCTAAAAATCAACGTTTTACATCAGTTATTGGCACAAAATAAGCATTTGAGAAGACTAATTCTATATAAAAAAAGCCCTAAATGAGTCAAAATCTCAGATTCAAGTAGGCATGTTCAAAAGTCAAAGAGATAGTAAGAGTAACTCCTTTTCATTCTCAGTCCAGTTGTCATTCGAGGACAAATGATCCCAAGGCGGACATATTGTAACACCCCAAATATTTCTAAGTAGAGACTTGAAGCATTTTTTATTTGAGTATAAGGTCATACCGAGTGATTCTTAATTGTTCTTAGGAGTTAAGGTATTTTTTTTTATTGTTATAATGGATTTTGATATGACTTAAGATCATAAGAACCCCTTAGCACAAAGTTTAGTTGAAATCTTCATTGCCGATTAAGTTTTGACATAAGATTCTACTTAGGTCAACTTCAAACAATATTATCTCCCAGAACATAATGAATTAGATGGCCTATGACCTACCAAATTAAAAGTCTTTGAATCCTCTTGCCAATGACACTAAGCCTGATTTCATGTTCGTAGTAAAAATTTATGACCATTTGACCAAAGACTGTCATACCAGTGTTTTTTGAGTCCGTGAATGCCGACTCCAACTTGACGGGCCGTAGGTTGAACGATGACTTATCCTATCAAGTCATCATTAGAGTACTATGAGTCAACTTTTGGGACCCAAATCATATGGATCCAACCAACATACCATAAGGTTACCTACGGGTCGTCGTTTGGACCCATAAATAGACTTTTGAGCCTTAAAAATTCAATCAAAATTCACGGATGGGATCTATTATCCGTATATCAAACCACAAACCATAGATCGACCCGTAGTAGGTTTTTTCACCAATTTTAAGAATGGTAGTTTCGTCTTTTCCTACCAGTTCTAAGCCTAAACCACGACCCTATTTCACCTAATTAAGATTTTTAAATCATATTAAAATATTATTTTACGTTCTTTAGCACTTCAAAGACTTAGAGAAAGGATTCAAGAGGAGAAAAGATAGGCTTTTCAAGCATTCTTCAAGTTTCATCTATTTCGCCAAGAACTTTGTTGTTCCCCTGTCTCTAAGACTATCATAGTGTTGGACTAGTTCATCCTCACGCCCTACATCTACTTTTAAATAAGTATGAAAGAGTAATATTGGGCTTTATCCATAGATTTCAGTATTATTGAGATGAGTTGATATTGAGTTCTGAATTCTTGAGTCATTGATTATTTAATTCCTGTTCCAAATAATTAAATTGTGATACAATGTGAATTGTGATTATTAAGTTGACTCTTCACGTCTATTTTTCAGCATGAACCCTATTTTGAGTATTCAATGAATTCTTATTAAGGATATTTTTAACAAAACATTATTGTTTAAATTTAGTTTGGAGGAAGTAAAGAACAATTTGAGAAAGTGTATAAGGGAACTAAGTATTTTCCAAATGTTTCATTTTAACATGAATAAAGAGAGTAGAATTTTTGAGAAAAGATAAAAGTATTTTTAGAAAGATTAAGTACAGAGCATATACCTCTTAAAGAGGCCCCTTTTTGAGTAATTATGTCAACCCACAATGTTGTTTTACATTAAGCAAAGATAAACATTGTTTTCTAAATGCACTATGAGTTTTAGAGACAATGCAGAGTCGTTACCTCCTTTTATAGGACAATTTTGCAAAAATCTCAAACCAGAGAAAAAGTAATGTCTTTAAATAATTTAGTAGTAGTATATATTGTTGGGAGTAGTATTGAGCACTGATATGGGGGAGATTTAAGACAACTCACATCCCCCATAAACCATGTCTTGCCCACATGGATACGAGATCATACTCTTTAGATGAATCCTTAGTACCTTTGGGCAGAGCCTAGTGTATCCACTTAGTTGACGTGTTTTATATATTGGCGCAATAAAGGACAATTCTGGCAGCATGGATTAGATGTTGTATCATCACTTAGCTGAAAGTCATGGTTGTTGGTGAGAGAATTTACCAATAAATTTAAAGTGTATTTTTGTATATTACTTATTATCTTGAGTTTCATAGATGAGTAAATATTTTTGTAAAGTTTAAATGATTTCATTCCCTTAATCTGTTACATTCCGTTGCGTTTATGTTTTATCTATTTCAGTCATTTAGTTCAGTTATTTGTTTATTCAACCATATTACATACTCGTACATTCAATGAACTGATGTCATTAAACCTTCATCCTTTTATCATGCAGATACAGGTGTTCAGGATCATCAACAGGTGCTTCATTGAGATCACTCTACAATCGTGCTAGCTTTTGGTGAGCCTCCTTGCATTGCGGAGGACTTCACATTTACTATCAGTTTTGTTGTTTTGAGGTATCGTGGGACTTGTCCCGACTGCTATCTTAAACATTGGAGGCTTCATAGATAGACAAAGTTGAGGAGTCTTTCGGTATGTAGTTTTCATTGAGATGTTTTTTGCAAACTATTATACTTGTATTGTTGAGTATTTTATAGGTAGTTTGATTTGAGTATTTACTTTGAGTTTAAATGTTCAAAAATTTATTTTTTAGCCTTTTATCGCTTAAGTAAGTCTTCTTTTAAGCAGTCAACCCGGCCAGGGGTTTGCTTAGGGACCAACAATGCTTTTTGAGTGCTAGCCACGTCCAGAGTGTAGGTTAAGGGCGTGACAAAGTTGTCATGGGAGGTGGGCTTAAAGATGTGAATGTAGTTGTTACAAGAGTTGGACAATGCCCTAATCTTGCAAAATTTGAGGCAATATACAATGAGGAAACACAATACTTGGGAAATCAAATGGGGGGTTCTCACCCAATCTACCATCGACAAGGTAGGAACCAAGGCTGGAACAAGGAGAGAGATATATTGGAGAAGTGAAAATTTGAGATACCGAGAGGCTGAGAAAGATAGGTACATTCCACCTTATGATCGTCCAAGACCAAAGGAACCAAATGGACCTAATGAAACCACAGTGAAAATGCTCTCAAAGATCTTCAACCAGGTTGAAGGTCCGACAAAGCGTTGAAGGATTTTAACAAAAACAGTGACCTCTCATTCACTCCTGATCAAATAGCTAAAAACATTTTTGTGTAAGCTTTCCACTCATCTCAATCCAAGACAAAGCGAGAGCTACCTAGTGACACCGTCCGAAATTCCAAAAATGATTATATATGAAGTGAGAACTATGTTGTGCCATGACGTTATATAAGGAGCTTCTTGAGAGGCACCCAAGTATATTTTATTACTTTCCATAACGTTTGATATGAGTGCAGATAGAAAAAAAGGTCAAAATGTGCGAAATGTTGTTTAGGCAATGCTAAGACTTTGTTAGCGATCCTCCAAATACATTGAGCAGACATCTTCATGTCTGCCTTTTGGGATGGAAAAATTGAAAAGGTGTACTATCAATTTAGGCGTTCTAAGCTCAAATTAATGATTCGTCAAAGTGCACTTAGCGGACTCCATTAGGTTCGCCAAATCAGCCTTCAGGTTTGGTATCCATTCAAGCCTCATTGGTGAGCTTTAGCTCATTCAGTGACTCATCAAATGCATTTGGGGACCTTAGTCGTAGATCATTCAGTGTGCCTGGCATGAATAGTCCAAGAGTCTTTTCAAGTTCAAAAAGAAATCCTATCATATCTTTGTGCCCTCTTAAGCTTCATATACCCCCATTTTACTATTTTAAGTGCCTCTTTTCCATGATTGTGTGTGCTTGGAGTGCTTTGAATTGCTTGAATCTCGATCCCAACCCTAGTTCCTTTGATTTTCGACCTTGCTACTATCTTTGAGGTTGGTTTACGAGTTCTATCTTATCATTTGTGCTAGAAATTATTGTTTTTAATATAGTCTTAGTTCCATTTGAAGTATAATATTGTTTAATTTGTATGGGTTATGCTAAATATATCATATTGAATTGTGCCCATGAGTTAGATAGCTGAGTTTGTGCCCATAATCATTAAATTTTGTTATGGTTGATAAAATTTGGAATTGAACGCTTGTGTGTTATGGGTCTTAGTTTAAGTAAACATGGCGTAAGTCTAGGGGTGTGCATCGATTGGTTCGGTTTGGGTTTATGTATTATCAAGTCAGTTTATCATTTTCGGTTTTTAAATACGATAAACTAGTAACAAACCAATAAGATATTCTTTATTGGTTTTTGGTCATTAACGGTTTGTTTTTTTATTTACCCAATTAAAAAATACTCATAAAATAAATATATGATTTCTCACTTCTCTAACAATTTGGCACGATATAGCGAGACAACCAAATCAGTTGTAAATGCTTTGATATAGTGAAACAAGAAATATAATGAGAAATTGTAGCAATAAGAGTAGATGTAGTTCAAAGGCAACAATAACATGTTACAGCCAATATAGAAGTACTATGACGTGTGTAGTGTGTAGACTGTAGTGTGTTGATATAGAGTTTAGTTATGTTAAATTATTAATATTTAATATTTATGAAGGGTATAGTAGTAACTTACAATCCTCTTAATGGTCTATCGATTTATCCAATAACCCAATACTAAAAACCAATACCAAACCGATAACCCAATAATTTTTGTTTACAAAACCTATAAAAACTTGTTAATTCGATAGCAATGATCTAATAACATTTCTTTCGGTTCAGTTTATTGGTCAGTTCAGTTTTTCCACACCCTTAGTGAAGTCTGATTAGCCCAGTGTTACCTCGATTGACTGAATTTGCCCAATGTAGATAGAGTGACAACTTTCTTAAGGGCAAATCATCATTTTGGGTAGTACTTTGTGATATTTGGGAGAAATCTGAATATGCATGGGTAAAAACGCATGTTGGTAGATTGTAAAACTTACTAGGAATTGGGTATTATTGCATATTATGGTTGAATTTATGAAAATAGGCATTGGGCTGAACAATTCCTATTTGGTGGGCTTGTCATAACTCGCTAAGGTAGTTCGGTGAATCACTAAATAAGCCCCAGATCATTTTTTATGCTTCCATATGTCACCTAGGTGTTGTTTCATTCGGCGGGATTATCTTAGTTCTCCGAAACCCACTCGGTGTATCGCCAAGTGGGAGTGGACATCACTATTTATGCTTGTTCTTTTCAATTTTGCACTATCACTTTCGGTAGACTTGTCTTAATTTGCCGGTAACACCCAGGATTCATAAAAATAGCAGCTTTTCTAAAAGTTGCAGGTGCCAGCCAACGGTGGCAACCCACGGACCATGGTACGGACCACAGACCATAGGTAGGGTCCATGGTTGGGGCACCTCAACTTGACTCACACCCTACGACCACGGCCTGACCAACAGACCGTCAGTCAGACCACGGTCCGTTGTCTAGGGTCCGTAGGTCGAGCTCTTTGAACCAGTCTCTAACCACCAAACGATGGCCGTGCAAGACGGTCTGTCATCATGTCTATGGTTCCTCGTTCGAGAGTATGTAGGTCACAAGCTGACAGTTATTTTAGGGACTTAAGGGTCTTTTCTGGTTTTAATTAAATCGAAGTGGTGTCGTTTTACCCAAGTCTGGACCCCCTATATAAGTAATTAAGACCTCTAAATTCTCTCATTCTAAGTCATTATCTCAATTCCCAAAAGAAAACCCAAGCTTTCTCTCAAATATTCTCTCTCTAGAAAGTAGAAAAACAAGGAATAGATTGAAGCTAGGTCAAGATCAATCCTCCCAATCTTCAAGCTTTTGTGGGCTTTGTGACTAAGGTATGATGGCTCTTCATCCACGGGATCCTTTCTCCCATGGAGTCCCCTAGAATTCCCCAATTGTGAAGTCGAAGTCCCCAATTCTAGGTAGGGTTTCTTCCAATGTTGTGGGTGATGATGAGTGTTGATCCAATTGAGTGGATTATGTTTGTTTATGATTGAATTGTAAGAATTACATGTACCCAAGCATATTCCATGTTTCTAACCTAGAATTGATGCAATTGAGTTTGATGCCTTGAAGGGAAACTTTATGGGTTTAGATATCTCCCTATAGGATTAATGAATTATGATTAAAAATGCTTGAGAGTGAAGCATATATTATGAATATGATTTTAGTTTCTTGAGAGTAAAGCATAGATGATATCATGAGATGTAGTGCTTTGAGAGTAAAGCCCAGACTATGAATTATTGATTGTTAATATTGTAGTATGGAAGGGATACTTCCCACAATGAATTGCTAAGCATGATTGTATGAATGTGAAATGTTTGCTCACATGAATGATTCTAGGTTGAAAGAATTTCTCACTTAAAATGAATCTAGTCTTAAAGACTATGTAAATGATGAGGCTAGAAGCGACTACCCTAGACCTCCATATGATAAGGATATGTGGTGATTTCCCATAATCCTTAGAATCAAACAAGAGGTGATTCCCCATGTTCCTATCATGATGAAACCACATGGAGGCGAGTACCTATGATCCTTATGAGATGATGTGGAGGCGAGTACCTATGATCCTTTTGAAATGATGTGGAGGTGAGTACTCATGTCATATGATGTGATTGTGGAGGCGAGTACCCATCATCTTAAAGTAAGTAAGGCAGGAGGTGAATACCCAATAGCCTTTATAAGTTAGGCAAGGGGATGAATCCCCATGCCTTTAAAGTAAGTATGAATAATGTTATTATGTTATGAAGATGACTAAGTTGGAGTGTTGCTAGATGTGTTTTCCATGATGTAAGTTCGACAAGAGGCGGATGACATAAGTCTTTGCTAAGCTCAAGTGAGGTTACTTAAGGAAGTATTCCTCTTTCATTATGATGTTTTATATGTATTGATTATGCTTTATGCCTTAAGTTGACTAATGCATATGTTTATGTTGTTTATACAAGATATCATATTTAGTACATGATTGTACTAACACATACTCTTGCATATATTTCTTATAAAAATGTAGGGTCCGGTAACATTAATTCTCACACTCGTGCCTAGGTTCATAGTTGATCAAGGAGTGAAGATTTGGTGAGTCCTCAGAGCATTTGAGGATCGGATCACCACTTTACCTTATGTCATTCTTTAATGTTTTGGACTATTGTATGGGCTGTGTCCCAAGATTTATTCATGTTAGTTAGTTCACTTGAGACAATTGTACTAGACTTCTGCTCGTTTTCTAAAGACTTTAATTGTATTGAAAATGTTTTAAATTTCTGCCTCATTTTCTATTACTTTATGTTATGATATGCTAAGTGGCTTGTATGAGGTCTTTCGGGGTCTTATACGCCCTGTCAGGACACAAGGTTGTCACAACCCAGGGTACCCACTAGATGTAACAAGGCGTATAAGACCCGAATAGTCCTCTCGGGGTCTTATACGCCTTGTTAGATCTAGGGGGTGCCCTGGGTCGTGACAAACTTGGTAATCAGAGAACAAGGTTAAAAATGTTTCTAGGATGTCTCAAGCAACCTCTAGAAGAATCTTGTTCATAAGTGTGAACGTGCCACATTTATGAATGAGAGGAAATCTCACTTCTTCATTTCTCTAAGTCGTGCCATGGAGTTTAACTCTATAAGGTCTTTCTCTAAATCCTTACCTGATGGTTTTTCAGGTTATGACTACTAGAAGGGCTAATGTTAGAAGGAACGAGGGAGATAATGTGGGTCAAGAAGTTCCTCCCCAAGCTCCTCCTCAAGCTCCGATTGATCCTTTGACTAACAATGTGACAAATGCAGAGTTTAGATCGGCTTTCCAAGTGTTGGTTCAAGCCATGATTGCACAAGCCAATGGAGAGGTGGTAGCTCCCATGAACCCAAATGTGGGTATGGTGGCAGCAAGAGTGACGGACTTCTATGGCTTCAAAGTTTAGGAAGATCCTCAAGAGTTTATCGACAAGGTCTATAAGTTACTTGCTATTATGGGGGTGACTCCGGTAGAGAAGACAAAATTGGCCGCTTATCAACTCAAATGGGTTGCTCAGATTTGGTTTAATCAATGGAAGGAGGCAAGGACGGAAGGATCGGGTCCCATAGAATGGGAGAGGTTAAAAATTCCTTTTCTTGATATATTCTTCCCTATTGAGATGAGAGAGGCCAAGGTTCTTGAGTTTATTGATCTTAGGCAGGGAAATATGAGTGTGAGGGATTATGCCTTAAGGTTCACTCAATTGTCCAAATATACTCCTTCTATTGTGGCGGATCGTAGGGCAAAGATGAGTAAGTCTGTATCGGGTATGTTTTACATGGTACTCAAAGAGTTCCATACCGCAATGCCTGTCCATGACATGGACATTTATTGCCTTATAGTGCATGCCCAATAGATTGAAGAGGAAAAGCTCAAGGAAAGATCTAGGGAGGTAAGGAGGGAAAGAGTGGATAATGGTAACTTTTCACATTCTAGGTCCGGTGGAGGAGGTCGTTCAAGGTTTCGGTAAAAGTTCTTCGGGAAAGGTTCTTCTAGTGCTCCTCCAAGTCCTAATAATAAGAGGGTGTCTAACCCAAAACTCCAAGGGGATGGGAATAGGTCCTTGATGACTACTTGTGATAAATGTGGGATAAAGCATGAAAAGAAGTGTCTAACGGGTTCTAATGCTTGCTTTGGTTGTAGGAAGATGGATCACAAAATAGTCCTTTGCTGGTTAAGAATGAGGGAGATACTCGTTGTACGGCTCAACCCTACCCTTCATCTGTTCCAACTGGTTTGGGTTGAAATGCTCCCAAGCAAAACCGTTTCTATGCACTCAAGACTAGAGGTGATCAAGAGAGTTCCCCGAATGTGGTGACTGGTATGTTAAAAGTCTTCCAAATATATGTGTATGCTTTACTTGATCTTGTTGCTACTTTGTCTTTTGTGACTCCATATGTGTCTATGAGATATGATGTGCTTCCCTATGTGTTGTTAGAACCTTTTTATGTCTCTACCGCTATTAGTGACTTTGTAGTGGCTAGGAGTGTCTATAGAAAATATCACGTTTCCTTGTCCCATAGAGTTATTCTTGTTGATTTGATAGAGTTTGACATGATAGATTTGATGTTATCTTGGGTATGGATTGATTGCATTCATGTTATGCCTATATTGATTGTAGGACTAGACTAGTCTAATTTTGGTTTGAAAATGAGCCTATCCTTGAGTGGAAGGGGGGGAATTATATGCCTAGAGGTCAAATTGTCTCTTACCTTAAAGCTAAGAAAATGATTTCTAAGGGTTGTATCTATCATATAGTGAGGGTGAGGGATGTGGATTTCGAAATCACTATTCTTTAGTTGGTCCCCGTTGTAAATGTGTTTCCGAAAGTATTTCCTGATGATTTACCCGGGATTCCTCCCGAAAGGGAAATAGACTTTAGTATTGACCTTCTCCCAAATACATAACCTATTTCTATTCCTCCTTACATAATGGCTCCGAGGAAACTCAAGGAGTTGAAGGATCAATTGAGGGATTTGTTGGATAAGGGTTTTATTCGGCTTAGTATCTCTCCATGGGGTGGTCCGGTGTTGTTTGTTAGGAAGAAGGATGGTTCACTTTGTATGTGTATTGATTCTCGGCAATTGAAAAAAGTGACCATTAAGAACAACTATCCTTTTCCCAAAATATATGATTTATTTGATCAACTTCAAGGTGCAAGGTATTTCTCCAAAGTTGATCTCTGGTCAGGTTATCATCAATTGAGGGTGAAAGAAGAAGATATCCTGAAAATGACTTTTAGAACCCGATATGGTCATTATGAGTTTTTAGTGATGTCCTTTGGTTTGACTTATGCACTGGCGACATTCATGGATTTGATGAATAGGGTGTTTACACAATACCTTGACATGTTCATAATTGTGTTCATAGATGATGTTTTGATCTATTTGAGAAGTGAGAATGAGCATATTGATCATTTGAGGATCGTATTGCAAATTCTCAAGAACCAACAACTTTATGCAAACTATAGCAAATGTGAATTTTTGTTAAGGTCCGTAGCTTTTCTTAGCCATATAGTTTCAAGCAAGTGTATTAGGTAGATCCAAAGAAGTCGAATTCAGTCAAGAGTTGTCCTAGACCTCTATCACCGACATATATTAGAAGTTTCTTGGGTTTGGCCGGCTATTATAGGAGATTTTTTGAGGTATTTTCAACCATTGCCTCTCCGTTGATAGCTTTGACTCAAAATAAGGCCAAGTTTATATGATCAGATGCTTGTGAGAAAAGTTTCTAAGAGTTGAAAGATAGACTTACTTCCGCTCTGGTGTTGACCTTACCGGAAGGTACGGATGGCATTGTGGTATATTGTGATGCCTCTAAAGTTTGATTGGGATGTGTGCTTATGCAAAATGGTAAGGTGATTGCCTATGCTTCAAGGAAACTAACGGATCATGAGAAGAACTATCCTACCCTTGACCTTGAATTAGCGGCGGTGGTATTTGCCGTAGAGATTTGGAGGCATTATCTGTATGGATCCAAGTTGATGTTTTCACCGACCATAAGAGTTTACAATATATGTTTACCCACAAAGATCTAAATCTTCACCAAAGAAGGTGGCTACAATTATTGAAGGACTATGATATGAGTGTTCTTTATCACCCTGGAAAGGCGAATGTAGTAGCGGATGCTCTTAGTCTACTATTGATGGGTAGTGTTGCACATGATGATGATGATAGAAAAGAGTTGGCCCTAGATGTCCATAGATTGGCCCGGTTGGGTGTTCGATTGGTAGACTCCACCAATGGTGGTGTTATGGTTCATAAAGGGTGAGAGTCATCTTTTATGGCTGATCTTAAAGCAAAGCAATGTCTTGATCAGACTTTGGTAGAATTGAAAGAGACGGTACTTAAAAAGTCTATTGAGGATTTCTCCCAAGGGGGAGATGGTGTCGTTATATATCAAGGTCGTTTATGTTATCCTAATGTTGATGACTTAAGGGAATGGATCCTATAAGAAGCCAATAGCACTAGATATTCTATTCACCTGGGAGCCACCAAGATGTAACGTGACTTGCGGGAGATCTATTGGTGGAATGGGATGAAGAAGGACATTGCGGGATTTGTGGCTAAGTGTACTAATTGCCAACAAGTAAAGATTGAGCATCACAAGCCGAGAGGTTTATCCCAAGACATAAGGATTCCTACTTGGAAGTGAGAAGATTTGAATATGGACTTCACAGTGGGATTGTCGCGTACTCGTCACTAATATGATTCGATTTGGGTTATAGTAGATCGAATGACGAAGTCTTCCAATTTCATTCCCATCAAGGTTTCCTATTTGGCGAAAGATTATGCTAAGTTTTATTTGAGACAGATCGTAAGGTTGCATGGAGTGTCATTTTCCATTATCTCTAATAGAGGTACTCAAGTTACTTCTAAGTTTTGGAAGTCTTTCCAAAAGCGTCTTGGCACGAAAGTTAAGCTTAGCACAACTTTTCACCCCCAAACCGGTTGGCAAGCAAAATGAACAATCCAAACATTGGAGGACATGTTGAGAGCTTGTGTGATTGATTTCAAGAGAAATTGGGATGACCATTTTCCTTGATTGAATTCACCTACAATAAAAGCTACTATTCTAGTATTGGTATGTCTCCTGTTGAGGCTCTTTATGGTAGGAGGTCTAGATCTCCTATTGGTTGGTTTGAGATAGGTGAGGTTGCCTTGCTAGGGCTTGAGTTAGTTCATGAGGCTATAGAGAAGATTCATTCAATATAGAGAGGTTGAGAACGGCCCAAAGTTGACAAAAGTCTTATCTCTGTAACCCCTCGAAAACTAGTAAGTTGAACTAGAGAGTTCTAGATCTTTTTGTAAGAGTTTTAGAGTTTGATGAGAGGGTTTAAGTCGTACAAATGATTCCCTTACTTAGAATGGAAGTCTAAGGGTTAGGGCATCAAGGTTTGACCCCCCCAAGGACTACCCAAGGGGTCCTTGAGGAGGACCTCAAAACACCCCAAAAAGTTGGGTAGGGGTTTCGTAGGTCAAGGCAGTTTTTGAAGTTTAGTTTTAAGTGAGGAGGGTTAATTGATTAATAAATTAGGTGTTAAGGGAGGTCGGTTATTTAGTTATTTAACCACTTATATAATCTTAATAAGACCCCTAAACTAAGTCATTACTCATTCATCAAAGAACCCCAAATTCCCTTCAAGAAATTCTCTCTCTAGAAGTGAAGAAGAACAAGAAAAAGAGAAGAGAGTGGGGTATATTTTCCTCCATTTATGCAAGCTTTATTAGTCTTTGAATTGAGGTATGTTAGCTTATTCATCTATGGGTTCTTCCACCCATATAGCTTCTTAGTTTTCCCCCAATTGTGAAGTCAAAAACCCAATCTAGTTAGGGTTTCCTTCTTACATTGTGGGTAGGGTTTAGGTATAATTCCAATCTAGTGGATAATACCTAACTATGATTGTATTAACATTGAATTGTGATATTATGATTAGTTCATGTGATTTATCTCGTAAACCCTAGTCTATTTGATGAATGTGATATTCTATGGGTTTATGGCAATAAAGGTGAAATTGAAAGTTTATAGGTGATCTTCTTAAATCATTGTCATGTGTAGTAATTGTTCAAAGTATGGAACAAATAATCATGAATTGAACTAGACCTTATTCAATATGATTGATCTAGACTTGTAAAGATGAAATTGAACCTTTATGAATCAATTATGACTAGAATCACCTAGTAATGAATAATGTGATTGAATGCCTTGTAATCTAGGTTTATAAGAGTGCTTTCATGTTGTAGAGTTATTAAGAGTGAAGAATCATAGTTGTGAATGTTGATCACTAGGTATTTAAAGTGAAGCTAATATGATTGACTATAGATGTTAAGGCCTTGACAATAAAGTCTAAATGAGAATAGAAGTCTAATAGGTAGAATTGTGGTGAAAGCCCTATACTCACCTAACCTACCTTATGAATGCTTGAAAGTGTAAAGTGATAGAATCACTTGAACATGGATTGATTGTCAAGGACATCCTTCCATGAGGCATGAGTATTAAGTAAGCGATAACAAGTAAATCTTGGGATGTATGCTTGGCCCCAAGTGGATATTGACAATAAGATGGAGTGTCACACAAGAGAAGGTCCGGGCTCCAAGTAGAAAGGAGAACCACACGTAGTTGATGTGAGTACAATCCAAGTAAAATGGGGAAATCTTACGTAGTAGAGTGTGGGTTTTTCTAAAGTTAGATCTCATGAGATGGAAGCCTTCACATAGTGGAGTCAACGTTTCTAGTAGCAATCTTCTTATCCAATAAACTAAGACATGCTTAAAGAAGCAACTCATAGTGTTCTAAAGCATAATTGAACTAAGACATTCTTGAAGAAGCATCTCATAGTGTTCAAGAGCATAATGGACTTAGACATGCTTAAGGTAGTATCTCATAGGGTCCATCTTAAATAAATAACTAAAACATACTTAAAGGAGTATCTCGTAGTGTTCAAAGTATAAATGGATTAGACATTCTTAAGTAAGTATCTCATAGGATCCAAGTTAAGAATGAACTTAGACATGCTTAATGAAGTATCTCATAGGGTTCAACTTAACAATGAACCAAGATGTGCTTAATGAAGTACCTCATAGTGTTCCAAGGTCTAACGAGAGATGAACTAAGATGTGTTTAAGAGAGTACCTCATAGTGTTCTAAAATAAAGAGAGGAACTAGTTTCCAAACCAGCAAGTTTAGTATAAGGACCTATGCATGCATTTCACAAGTATGACTTAGGGTTATTAAAGAGAAGTCTTGAGAGAGGATGGTGCTATAGTTTCCCTCCTAGCTATAATTGACTAAAGGTGATAGATTCCCTTAGTTGTGAGCGTTAAGATAATAATGAGGCCAAAGGAGGGTAAGTATGACTAAGATGACTTCAAGGTTATGCTTAGTGTGAAGGGTAGTATGGGATGCCTTCCATACATAGCACAAGTGTGATTTGAGGTTACTTAGGAGTATGGTGCCCTTATGGTAGAAAAGCTTAGAGGCTTGACCATATACATAGACTATGATTAAGATGACCAAAAAGGGATACTTGGCTTGGGTGGTATTATGGGATGCTATTTATGGTTTGCACATGTATGCCTTTGAGGTTACTTGAGAATGGTTATATTATGATATAGACTTTGCTTATTAAGATGATATTGTCTCTTATGCTTATTATTCATGTTTCATGAAGTATTTCATATGATTTTGGATTATGTCTTATATTGACTAACCCTTGTCTTATGCTCTTATGATTATGCTAGCTAACATATTTAGTATATTTTTTACTAACGCATACCTTGCCTACATTCTAATCAAATGTAGGGTTTGGAGATTGAGTGCTACTCCTGGAGATAGGTTTCTAGAAGTTGCAAGGAGTTGAAGATCTTGGTGAGTCCTCATAGCATCGAGGAAAAAACCCACCTTTTCTTTATGACTTTTATTTTCATGTTGAGACTATTGTATAGGCTGTGTCCCAAGAGTTTTACTCTAAAGTTGTATTAGTTGGTTTGAGACAAAGCATAGAAAGTCTTCCGCTTGCTTTTATGAAAATGACTTCAATTATCAAAAGTTTTAAATTTTTCCGTACTTTTTTATTAGCTTATGCTCATAATATGCTAAGGGCTTGTATGAGACTTTTCGGAGTATTGTACGTCGTGTTATGTCTAGGGGGTACTCTTGTGTCGTAACAAACATAATATCATAGTAGATGGTTTAGAATAGTTCTAGGATTGTCTCAAACCACATCTAGTAGACTCTTGTTCATAAATTGGAAGCGCGCCACATTTATGAATAAGAGTCTATTGGATGCTTAGGACACTTCACTTCTTCATTCTCTAAGTCGTACCATAGATTTAAAATCTATAACGTCTCGTTCCAATTCCTTATCTGATGATCTTTAGGATATGACTACTCGAAAGGCTTATGCTACAAGGTCTGAGGGAGAAAAGATTGGTTGAGATGCCAATTATGGCTATGTGAATTGATATATTTGAGATGATAGATTTGATGTTGTCTTTAGTAAGAATGATGCGTCATTGTTGCCTTTATGTTATGGAAGATGTTTAGAAGAATTTGTGTAGGCTTACTCCTAAGAGGGAGATAGTGTACCTACCTACAAAGGTTATTGTGTGGTTATGTTTAGTTGATGATAGGACCCGACTTAGTCATAATGATCTTTGAGGTTTGTGGATAAATTTGATGAATAGGATGTTATAGAGCCCCATTAGTTTTCCCCCAATTGTGAAGTCAAAAACCCAACCTAGCTAGGGTTTCCTTCATAAATTATGGGTAGGGTTTAGTTATGATTCCAATCTACAGGATAATACCTAACTATGATTGTATTAACATTGAATTGTGATATTATGATGAATTCATGTGATTTATATGGTAAACCCTAGTCTATTTTATTAATGTTATATTTTGTGGGTTTATGCCATTAGAGGAGAAATTGGAAGTTCATAGGTGATCTTCTTAAATAAATGTAATGTGTAGTAATTGTTCAAAGTTAGGAACACATAATCATGAATTGTACTAGACCTTATTGAATATGATTGATCTTGACTTTAATAGATGAAATGTAACCTTTATGAATCAATTATGACTAGAATCACATAGTAATGAATAAGGTGATTGAATGCCTTGTAATCTAGGTTCATAAGAAGGCTTTCATGTTGTAGATTTATTAAGAGTGAAGACTCATAGTTGTAAATGTTGATCACTAGGGCTTTAGAGTAAAGATAATATGATGAACTATAGATGTTAAGGCTGTGAGAGTAAAGTCTAAATGAGAATAGAAGTCTAATAAGTAGATATGTGGCGAAAGGCCTATACTCACCTAACCTACCTTATGAATGCATGGGAAGTGTAAAGTGATAGAATCAGTTGAACATGGATTGATTGTCAAGGACATCCTTCAATGAGACATGAGTGTTAAGAAAGGCTTAACAAGTAAATCTTGGGGTGTATGCTTGGCCCCAAGTGGACATTGACAGTGAGATGGAGTGTCACATAAGAGAAGGTTCGGGCTCCAAGTACAAAGGAGAACCACATCTGGTTGATGTGAGGACTATCCAAGTAAAAGGGGGAACTCTTACGTAGTAGAGTGTGGGTATTCCCAAAGTTAGGTCTCATGAGATGGAAGCCTTCACATAGTGGAATCAAGGTTTCTAGTAGCAATTTTCTTATCCAATGAACTAATACATGCTTAAAGAAGCATCTCATAGTGTTTTAAAGCATAATTGAACTAAAACATGCTTGAGGAAGAATCTCATAGTGTCCAAGAGCATAATGGACGTAGACATGCTTAAGGTAGTATCTCATAGGGTCCATCTTAAAAAGTGAACTAAGACATACTTAAAGGAGTATCTCAGAGTGTTCAAAGTATAAATAGATTAGACATGCTTAAGTATGTATAGCATAGGATCCATGTTAAGAATGAACTTAGACATGCTTAAAGAAGTATATCATAGGGTTCAACCTAACAATGAACCAATATGTGCTTAAGCAAGTACATCGTAGTGTTCCAAGGTCTAAAGAGAGATGAACTAAGATGGGCTTAAGAGAGTACCTCATAGTGTTCTAAAGTAAAGAGAGGAACTAGGTTCCAAACCAAGAAGTATTAGTATGAGGACCTAAAAGTGGTACTTAGCATGAATATTAATATGGGATGCTATGCATGCATTGCACTAGTATAACTTAGGGTTATTATAGAGAAGTCTTGAGATAGTATTGCGCTATAGTTGCCTTCCTAGCTATTATTCACTAAAGGTGACAGATTCCCTTAGTTGTGAGAGTTAAGATATTAATGAGGCCAAATGAGGGTGAGTATGACTAAGATGACTTCAAGGTTATGCTTAGTGTGAAGGGTAGTATGGGATGCCTTTCATACAACGCACAAGTGTGCTTGGAGGCTACTTAGGAGTATTGTTCCCTTATGGTAGAAAATCTTATAGAATTGACCATGTACATATACTATGATTAAGATGACCAAAAAGGGATACTTGGCTTGGGTGATATTATGGGATTCTATTCATGCTTTGCACATGTATGCTTTTGAGGTTACCTGAGAATGGTTATATTTTGGTATAGATGACTAAGAGTTAAAGAATGTTTATATGATGCTTATGTTTGAGACTTTGCTTATTATGATGATATTGTCTCTTATTCTTATTATTGATGTTTCATGAAGTATTTCATATGTTTTTTGATTATGTCTTATATTGACTAACCCTTGTCTTATGCTCTTATGATTATGCTAGATAACATATTTACTACATTTTTTCCTAATGCATACTTTGCCTGCATTCTAATCAAATGTAGGGAGTGCTACTCTTGGAGATAGGTTTCTAGAAGTTGCAAGGAGTTGAAGATCTTGTTGAGTCCTCATAGCATCGAGGGCAAAACCCACCTTTCCTATATGTCTTTTATTTTCATGTTGAGACTATTGTATGGGCTGTGACCCAAGATTTTTATTCTAAAGTTGTATTAGTTGGTTTGAGACAAAGCATAGAAAGTCTTCCGCTTGCTTTTATGAAAATCACTTCGATTGTAAAAAGTTTTAAATTTTTCCGTACTTTTCAATTATCTCATGCTCATGAGATGCTAAGGGATTGTATGAAACTTTTCGGTGTCTTGTACACCGTCTTATGTCTAGGGGGTACTCCTGGGTCGTAACAATGTCAATGTTAGAAGAAGAGACCTTGAATTTGATGTTCTTGATTACGTTTACTTGAAAATCTCACCCATGAAAAGCGTAATGAGGTTTGGTGAGAAAAGGAAACATAGTCCCCGTTTTGTAGGCCCATATCAAATTTTGAGGCGTTTTGGTACGGTCTCATATGAGCTTGATTTTCCAAATGAGTTGGCATCGGTGCATCTGGTTTTCTATGTCTCTATGTTGAAAATGTATGTTGGAGATTCGACATCCATAGTCCCCCAAGAAGGGTTGGAAGTGAAACAGAACCTTTCGTATAAAGAATATTTGATTGAGATTCTAGACCGGCAAGTTAAGAAATGAAGGAACAAAAAGGTTGCTTCTGTGAAAGTGTTATGGAGAAAACATCTAGTTGAGGGTGCTTCTTGGGAGGCCGAGGCTGGTATGATGTCCTGGTATCCTCATCTTTTTCCTCATACCCTATCATGAGGTAATGACTTCCTCTTGGTTTGCTCTTGGTTGAAGTCATGTGTGTTTTTATGTATTTCCAAGATTTCCTTGTTTTATGCATGTTCATGAAAAAGCTTAAGTTTTGAAAAAAAAATGGATTTTATGATTTATTTTCCTCATGTTGTTGTTCATTGAGTATGAGTTGCCTATAGACTTCATGAGATGAGTTGTTGAACGTGCCTTAGCTTGGAGTGGAGATTTCCTCCTTGAATATGTACTTTGCACATAAATTGCATTTAGGCTCCATGATATTGTGTTGAGCATTTCTTTTGACTTTGGAGATGGTAGTTCCTCCTTAAGGTGTAATAAATCTGAAATTTCATCTGTATTGGGTTGTTAGATGTAGTTCCTACTTCCATATGGTGCATTGAGTATGTTTAGCTTGGAGTTGATGTTTCCTCCTCGGTTGTGCGCATTTTGATGAGGTTCATGCATGTTGGGTTGCTAGTCTTGAGTATTTTCGTTTAAGAAATTTGTCTAGAATCTCATTAGAGGACGAATGATCCCAAAGGGGAGATAATGTAACACACCAGATTCAAAAGAGGCAAAACTAGCAGCTTTTGAAAAAGTTGTAGGTGCAAACCATAGGTGGCCACCCACAGACGTGGTGAGGACTACGGATCGTAGGTAGGGTTCGTGGTTGGAGCACTGATTTTAATGTTTGAAATACACTTCATCCAATTCTAAGTGTCAACGATCGCTAATCAGTATAAAACCCAACTAAATGAGTTGGGGTCGAATCCCACAAGGAGTGGTACGTGTTTCAGATTCAATCGGGAAGTATGAACATGGTCAAATCAGTCATAGGAATAAAAGTTATCGAATAAATACATCATTCAAATTAAGGAGTGACACAAATGTCAAATGGAGGTTTTTAGTTTTGATTAACATCTACAAACAGTCACAATCAACAAAAATTAACAGTAATGAGGTGGGTTCTTAGGATGTGATCAATTAAAGGCTAATATAGACAAATGGATAATTGCAACTATTAGTCATTAGCTAGATGTTAGTGAGTATGCTAGGCTATAGTGGGGGTAAACTTTCTCTCAAACATTTTACCCCAAATCAGGTTGATTTCTCTCGAACATCAACAAGCATGCAAAATAGGAACAACCCACATCTTAGTCCACTCACTCTATCGAGCTAAATGTGTGGGATTGGGTTTAGGATTCCCTCTCTCGAGCTGAACCCAAGTCAATCCAACACCCACTTACCATTAACCAATTATTTTGTTTTTGAAACCTCTCTCTCGAGCAGGCCAAGAACACAAATCTGTCACTGCATTTGAAACTACAACTCCTAAATTAAACCACAATTAATTATTAAACTATTTAGACAAACAATTAGCAACACCCATAAACTAAATCAAACCATAATCACATAATCACACACGAAGAATTGGGGTTTTAGCTAGACATCATAAAAAGGTAAAAACTGTTACCAAATTGATTATCCATCAACTAGGTAAGAGTAGATTCGTCCTTACAATCCTCCAATTCCAAGAATCACAAAGACCCACTTCCAATTTCTCAAAAGTGAAAAACTTCAATTCTTTAATGCTTAGGAAAAACTAGAGAAAACTATCTCACAGTTGAAAACTCAAAAATAGATTAAAAATATATGATCTACGATACTAAACTAAATGTTCAAAAATGTATTTATAGTCGCCAAAAAATGTGATGCGAAGAGTCACTCGGCGAAGTAAGTCGGGCTCGCCAAACCATTCGGTGAGCCGCGCTTTGGTCTATTCCATCACTTTTTGACCTTGGTGCTCAGTATCCTCCAGGTCTGTAACTTTGGGCGATCTATCTTGGCCTCGCAGAATCACTTGGTGATCTGTTGACTGCTCCTTTCCATCGCCAACTTGGTTCTTTACATCAGGGCTTAGCACACTGGAACTTTAGGCGGTCAAATAGCCATTCGGCGATTCACCAAGTGAACTTGGGGATCACCAGGCTGCCTATAGGCATCCCTTTAGCCTGTTTTGTTCTTTTTTGCTTATTAATGTCCTTGCTTTGTTCGTCAATCCATATACCTGAAAATCAAGGGTTTTACATCAGTTATTGGCACAAATTAAGCATTTGAGGACACTGATTCTATATAAAAAAATCCCTAATTGAGCCCGAAACTCGGGCTCATTAACACCCCCAACTTAAAATTTTGCTTGTCCTCAAGTAAAACTCATGTTCAGCAGTTCAAAAAGGATGTCTCAAAAAGTGCTACAAAAGACTTAATCATGAATACACACAAAAATACTCAATTTAGTCATGCAAGGATCATTTGTGCACTCAAAGATTCAAGTTATGACTCACCATTATCAAACGGTTCTGAAGTTCACAATACTTGCTTCAAATGCAAGTTCAAGCTCAACAAAGGTACCCAATGCCCTCACAACAAAGATGATTTCCTATTCACACACAATTCTTCAATAATTTATAGCTTCAGAATCATATGCCACTCTCACACTCACAACGATGAACACATGCATGACTTCACCTATAGGTTTTCCCTTTATTTTCCAATCAACATTCATTTCAGCTCACTCAAGATCAAAAAGGTCTTTTCAAGGCTTGTAAAGGGGCTTAGTGTAAAGGTATGGTCATTTAAGATCAGTGGCTGCTATTCTCATGAAATTTGGTATGAACATCATTTTTCCTTCTTTTTCTTCAACATTTTCACTTATGCTCATAATTCATCCATTATTCACTTCCAATGGAATACCGGACACCCCATTTCTTTTGCAACTTTCAAAACTTTATTTCACAACTTTTTCATTCTTTTTCTTTTTCATTCTTCTTTTATTTCCATCTTTCATTTGTATGGAGGGGTTCCATATTTTTCAAAACCATGGATCAAGGGGGGACTTCTTCACACTTCTTGATTTTCCTCCTCTTTTCACCACACCCCCCAACTTAGGCTTTTGGCTTATGTTGGCTATTTAAACAAACCACACTTCATGAGAATTATGGGTGAATGGATGAAGAGGGGTTACATTTTCATCAAGTTTCTTCCAAGAAAAGGATAAGGCTCAAAAGGGGTTTAAGCAAAGTTCACACATTCACAAGGTTGGCCACAAAAGAGGTATATTGTCAAATTGTTTCACTCTTCAAAATTGTCGCCTAAGATCATTTCAAGAGCTTGCATCAATTAGTCAACCAGACCAACGGGGTAAGTTCTAGGTGTCATCACACAAAGTTCACGGTAAGATCATCACTCAAGTCATTGGCACAAATATCAAACAAGACTCCACACTTTCGCTAGTGTGCAATGTTCATCACAAGAGACTCCTTCTATAATCGGCTAGTCACAAGAAGATGTAAAACGTCCACATATTGTCTATGCAACTTCATTTAACCTCTTCTTAGTTGCGCATTCATTCTTGTTCAATTAAAGCACTATTTAAATCGTTGGTATTGATCATGACCGATACTCAAATTTGCACAAGAATAGTCACAATCACACACAAAGAGGTGGAAAATTTATTCCAGAAGGGTCAAAAACCATTTACATTCATCAAAAGGAGCCACAAGCTTAAACATCCACAAAACAATATCAAAACACAGTTTGAACACAAAAACACAATAATATATAGAAAAGATAGTCACAAGAGGTAGGCATGGAAATACCTAACCCTTCCACAAATAAAAATGCAGTTGTCCTCAAATGCAACAAAATAATAAAAAGTCAATCAAAGTGACAGAGAGAGGTAAAGAAGGGTCTTATCTACACAGTAACTCCATATGTCGGGGCATCAGTGCCTGGGGTCACATCAGCGGCACTGGCTCCACTAGGGCCAGCCATGGTGGTGTCTCTCAAAGAGGTCTGGTGGGCAGTCTCAAACATCACATCATCTACATTGGCCAGACCAGCATATACGGTGGTATCTCGCTCCCCAAGCTGCTCCTAATCGGTCTCCGCCTCTGATGCATCAACTGCCACATCCTCCATAGGCAAATCTCCGGTGGTAGCCGGAGGCATTTTAGAACACCCTCAGTCTCAGCTTCCTCAAATAAAGAAGTGATGTCCGTACACTTTAGATAGTCCATGTCCTTCCTCAAGTCTTCAATATTCTTGCTTTCAATAAGTATTTTGGTTTTTGATTGGTGCTCGAAACTAGGATTTCTTTGTCGCCTAGCATTTCAATCCTATTTTAATGGGCATCTAAGGTTTGTTTACGAATCCTGAGTTTACTTTCAAAAAAATTGTACTCATTTGCAATGATCATATTGTCTTCTCATGAGTTGGGCGTCTCTAATAGGATTAGATTATTTAAATGCCAATTTTAAGTTAATAATCTTGCCTCTATTGTTTTGATCATCAAATACCTGTCAATTTGTGCTTTTAGATGAATGAAATTTTATGAGGTTGTGCTTGCGTGTTGTTTAGATTGGTTGGGTAAAGTCTAAGTAGCCCGTGTTTGCACTAATGGACGTATAATGCTCAATGATAGAACAGGTGACACCCTTCTTAAGGGAAATTGTCGTCAAATGGCCAAATTTGGCAAAACTGGAATAAGTCTGAGTATTTCGGGGTGATGGGTGCTATGGGTTTGAGCCTAATTTAGTTATTGAATGATTTGATTTTGTTTTCAAGGGTTGTGGGGTTGAATTCGAGAAGGTGGATTGAAAATAGGCACGTTGGGACGTTTGGCGAGCTGGGTCGAGTTCGCCAAACCACTCAGCAGTTCGCCAAACCACCCCTTATCGCCTTAAATTTCATGTTATATCTGTTGTTTTATTATGTAACTTTTGGTGAGAAGCCTGAGGTCGCCAAAAGCATTCAGCGACTCACCGAAAGTATTCTTGATAACCCTTTATCTGCACCCCTGAACCCTTTTCTGCACTGTAACTTTAGGCGAATAAACCTTTGATCACCGAAAGTAGTCGGTGATTCATCGAAAGGGCCTTCCCATCATCGACTTGCAATAATTTTTTAACCAATCCCTTCGGCGAGCTCAATCTAGCTCGCCAAAGAGGTTCGGCGACTCGCCGACTGGATCGATAAGTTTGTCTTAAATCTTTTTTTTTGCGCTTCACTGTGTTTATTAATTAACATGCCTTTAATGTTTTGCAGATATGGTTCAGACTAATCTAACCACGCCACCCCAGAAGAAAGCACGAGGCATCACTATAAACGAAGGGGTATCAGGTCGTCCAAAGAAGAGAAGGCAAGAACTCCCACCGGGATACAAAGGCAAAAGAAAGAATCACATAGCTAAGAAAGGAGACGTTGACAACCAGGCTGAGTTGTCTGAACCTGAAGATGACTAGCCCTTGGTGAACTGAAGGAATGAGCTCCGAGCTAGACCTCAATCCACATCCACGAGGGTTTCCTCAATTGCCACTCCTCTGGCAACAGACTCTGTGCCAGCTCAGGCACCTCCAGTGACCCCTGCACTCCCTATCACTCCTCCACCTCGACTGATGAACAGGTTGAAAGGCGATGGTTTACGAACCATCCTTGAGGATAAGCTACTTTCAACAAAAGGTTTAGATGGAAAGTATTCAGAAGTGGATAAGACCCTCCACTACCATGAGTTTGAGCAGTTCACCACGCCTCGAGGACCTTATATTCCTACATGGGTCCAGGAATTCTATACAGTTTATGGGTAGTCTGTGACCAAGAGCAATAAAAAGGTGAGAGAATTCAAACCAGTGAAGTCGGTCATGGTCAGAGGCAAGGAAGTTGGGTGTGACAGTGAATATATTAACACTGTTTTGAATAGACCACTGCACTCTGCACTTCCTTACGAGGGGTTACCCATTGCTCAGTCACTGGATGACTTGAAGGGTTGGTTGGCTCCTCTGATTTCTGAAACCACCCCGAGGTGGATAGATGTAGGGGGCCCTATTGAGAAGAGGGACTTGAGCATTGCTGCTAGGTTCTGGTTTGGCTATATTAGTAGCACCATAATGCCATCCTAGAACGAGACCATTTTGCGCCATCCGAAAGCAGCTTGCCTTGGTTCTATCATGTCTAGGAGACACATCGACCTGGGACTAATGACTTCACAGGAGATGGCCATGAGATCCAAACAGAAATAGACTTCTCTGCCATTGCCAGTCCTAATCACTGAATTGTGCCGGAGAGCTGGAGTACCCCTAGACATTGTGAGAGATATTGAGGTCACCCCTTCATCCTCCACTGACCTATGGCGTATTGAGGCTGAGTTCACATGAGAGGAGGTGGATAGAAGGAGAGCTGCTCCGGCAGACATTTCTCCAGATGTTGATGTTGACTTGTTACCTACATAGGCGTCTTCACCTACTCTGGCCTCTAGGCCTTCAGGTACACCGGCTCCTTCATCTTCTTCGCAGGCCCCAGGTTTTTCCTCCTCTTTCTAGCCTATTAGGATTACTGAGGCAATGATCCTGAAAATGGGGAATTTAGCCCAATCAACCTACATGTGGGTAACCTGACTCGAGAGATCCATCCCTGCGATGATCGAGAGAGCCATAATTGTTGCACTCACCCCCCCTCCAGACTTCTGTTGATGAGTTGACTATGAGAGTCACAGCTTGTGAGAGCAAACAGGGGGAGGCCTCTGAGATGACGGCTTTAGAAGCTGAAGTAGCAGATCTGAGGAAGGACGTAGACTATCTAAAGTCTACGGACATCAATTCATTAATAGGGGTTGCTGATGATGAAGATACCCCAAAGACTTCAGTGATTCCTCCGGCTACCACCGAAGAATTACAAGGGGATGGCACAGCAAATGAGGAGTCGGATGCAGATACCGATGAGGAGCAGATGGCAGTGCATGATGATGAGATGATGGAGAGACGAGAGGAGAGCATATTTAGAGATTTGCCAGATCTGGTGGAGATGCTTGTCCAGCTGGTGATCCAGACATCGCCGACTGAGACGTCGATAGCAACTTCTACTAGATCTAGCACTGCTATTCTTTCTGAGGTTACTTCGAGCATTGAAGCCTAAGTCCATATTGATACACCGGGCACTGAAGCCCCGACAGATGGAGTGACTGCATAGACAGGAGCACCTCTTTACCCCCCTCTCTGTCTTACTTTATTTTGACTTTTGGAATTTGTGCTATTTTCATTTGAGGACAAATGATTTTTGTTTGTGGTGGGGTGAGTCCCACCTTTGTGCATATTTGTTTTGTTATTTTTGGGTTGAAATTTATAATTATGTTATACACTGCTTTTTGTGGACATTTGAGCTTGCGGCTCCTTTTGTTTTTATTGCAAATGATTTTGACCCTTCTGAAATTTTTGCCACCTCTTGTATGTACTTGAATGTGGTTGCTCCTTGGCAAATTTGAGTATCGGTTTTGATCAATACCGATGACTTGAATAGTGCTCATAATTGAACGAAAATGAATGTGCACCTACGATGAGGCCAAATGAAGTCGCATAGACAATATGTGAACTCTTTGCATCTCGTTGTGACTAACCAATTATCAATTTATTCTTTTGCAATGAATGTCGCACGCTAGCGAAAGTGTGGAGTCTTGTTCGACTTTAGTTTTGATGCCTTGTGTGATGAGCTTACTGTGAACCATACATGACAACACCTAGAATTTGCCCCGTTGGTCCGGTTGACTAAGTAAGGCTATCTCTTGCTATGATCTTAGGCAACTTCTAAGAGTGTGAACCAATTTGACATATACCTCTTTTGTGGCCTACCTCGTGAGTGTGTGAACCTCTTTTGAACACCCCTTGAGCCTTATCTTTCTTTCGAAGAAAATTGATGAAAACTAGACCTCTCTTAATCCACTACCCTTAATCCTCTTGATTTGTGGTTGATTGAATAGCCAACTTAGGCCAAAATCCTAAGTTGGAGATGTGGTGAAAAGATAAGGGCAAGTCAAGAAGTGCAAGGAAAGTCTCCTTTAACCCATGGTGTTGAGAAAAATGGAACCCCCATATACAAAAAAAAAGAGAAAAAGAGAAGAAAAGAATAAAAAAGAAAAGTTGTGGAATAAAATGCAAAAGAAATGGGGTTCCCAAACCATCCATGGAGAGTGAATAATGGGATGACTTATGAGCACTAACGAAATTGGTGAAAGAAGAGGAAAGGGAGTGTTGTGAGCACCACATTTCAAGAGGATGAAAGTCACTGAGCCTAAATGACCATACCTTTGCACTCAGCCCCATTACAAACCTTGAAAAGACCTTTTTGATCTTGAGTAAGCTGAAACAAATGTATATTGGAAAATACGGACAAACCTATGGGTGAAAACATTCATAGTGTTCCTTTTTTTTAGTGTGAGGATTGCATTTGATTGCGAAGCTTTATATGATTAAACCATTGTGTGTGAGTATGGAATCCTCCTTTCTGTAAGGGAATTCGAATTCTTTTGTTGAGCTTGAACTTGCATTTGAAGCAAGTATTGCGAGCATTAGAATAGTTGGTGATGGTGTGTAACAACTTGAATCTTTGGATACACAGTTGATCCTGGCATGAGTAAATTGAGTCTTGTTGTGTACAGTCATGATCGAGTCCTGTGTAGCACTGTTTGAGACATCCTTTTTGAATTGTTGAACTTGAGTTTTACTTGAGGACAGGTAAAAGTTTAAGTTGGGTGTTGATGAGTGCACAAGTTGGACTCATTTAGGGCTATATTTTGATAGAATTAGTGTCCTCAAATGCATATTTTGTCTCAATATCTGATGAAAACCCTTGAGTTTAAGGTATTTGGAGTTTGAGGCAAAAATGGGCACTGCTTGGCAAGAAGGAACAAAGCGGCTAAAGAGAACGAAGAAATGAAGGCCTGAGGATCGCCGAGCCCAGTTGGCGAGTCGCCGATCGGCCTGGAAATCGCCTTTTGTTCCAGTGTCACTACACCATTTTAGGCAAGCCTACGGCTACCCCAGTAAAGTGTAGCCTAAGCTAGCAAAAAGTGTGGCCTTTGATAAAAGGCTACACTTTTGGACTTTAAGCAACGCTTTTTAGGTGGTGGCCTAATGAAGTGTAACCTTTGACATTAGGCAACACTTTTTAAATGTCGCCATCACAGCTACACTTATAAAGCATAGCCAAAGAGGTATAATGGCATGCTTTGTAGTGATGCATTAGCGACACCTTTTTTTTACTATACTACACATAAAAGCATTGCCTTTGCTTTGTTATTGGTCACACTTAAAAGTGTTGCCTTTTATATCTCATCTAGAGCAACACTTATAAAGTGTAACTTTTCTTATGTACAAGATAACATTGGACGTCCTACAACAACACTTTTGAAGTGTGGCAATGTTGTGTAGAATTTTGTAGCCACAATTTTTTATTTTTAAGAATAATAATTTTTATTTGCATATATTCAATAATCACATAATTAAATATATAAGTGACCTAAAGCACAAAATTAACTAATAATTAAATCGAAGCTATATATTTCAAATAAACTTCGAGAAACATGTCTTGTACAACCAATACTTAGAAAGTGATTGCTTAAAGATCTCTACTA
>JAJONQ010032576.1:0-48028 GCA_036250385.1 Solanum microdontum | reverse complement strand
GATTTGTGAAACAAATTAAGTAATTATGGTTTAAGTAATAAGTTAGCAAGATTCAAACTTCGAGTTATCAATATGAGAACAACCTAGGGTGTATGTGTTCCCCATAAGCTTTTAACACGGTAATCCTAATAATAATAATTATTTCGTAGTGTTTTACATGCAAAGTTGGTAAGATAGGTATCCCTAAGTGATTTGTCCTCCAAATATGGAATTTCACTCCGCAACTTGGTCCGACTACGTGTGTATAACCCTTACCTTTACCTCAAATTATATATACATCAATGTATGAATTAGTTTTCACCCTCGCACCAATTGACATTAGACTATTAGATAGTATCACACTAAATCTTTGTTGATAATTCTTTTCTTATCAACTACCTCCTTGGTCGGGAAAGTAGCAACAAGGCGAGTTCTAACGCGTTCACTTGTTATAAAGACTTCTAAGCGAAATAATTACCAATGCATGCATCAACATTATTCAAGAAGTACTTAGTTATTATTCATTCGTTGTTAATCACTCATGGTTCCCACAAGCCTAGTTTTGGATTTAGCAACTCATGCTTGCAAGAACACAATTAAAGTTTTGATAATAAAAATTCATGGACTTACATTTAGAGTAGAAGAAACCTGAAATCTCAAATAGAATTCCTAAATTTGCAAGTTAATTCCCATGAAAATATCAAGAACTAAAAGTAAACATTAATGTCTAACCCCTAAAAAGGAGGTTTACATATACTATTTATAGAAAAACATGTCATGAACAAAAAGGAAACAAAATAAGGAAATAATCTTCTGGTACACGACTTTGATCGACGACTCGACTTATGGACCGTGGGTCAACCTACAGTCCATAGGTCCCCTTCGTTGGTAAACACTTAGAACTTTTCCACAGCAGCTGGAACCTTCAACTCCCAGTTCATCACTGATGGACGTGTAGGACAGACCATAGGTTGACCTATGGTTCGTGGGTCCTCTTCCATGGCTCCATACTTAGGATTTTCATCTAGTACTGGAACTTAAACTCTTTGAACACCTTCTGCAGATGTGCATGGCGCCTGATAGGTCGACCTACGGTCTGTGGATTGCTTCATGGTTCCACCCTTTGTCTGACTTCCCTGATTTTCCTATCTACGCCTACCCATCGACGGACCGTCATAGGACCTACGGTCCATAAGTCCCTTCGTGGTTGGCCATTTTTGCAGATTTTTCAGCTGTCATCTCACTCAATCGTGTCCAAGCCTATTTCGTGCAAACATGCCACAAAAACATTATTTCCAATACAAAATGGACCTAGATACCCACAACTCTTACGTGAAATATATAGAAAAATACCGTAAACTAACGGTATATTAGCACCCTCGACTTAAACATGTTGTTTATCCTCAAGCGACATACTAACCTCTAAACAACACCTGTGTAGAAGCAGATATACAAACTCAACAATAACATGGCTATTTCAACCCATCCCCTCTTCTCAATGAAAATCATTTTTATTAGACTCAACAAGCTAACTTATGCGGATCAATATCTGACAAAGATCGACCAATAGACACCACAACATACTCTTTTCACAATCACCAATATACCAACTTTACGGCTATGTCACTAGCTCCCTCACTTCAAAAGAATTTCTTTTCATACTGAAGATATGAATTTTGAGTTTTAGAATTCATTCAACACTCATGCTCAGAAGTGACTTCAAGTACATTTAGTGCTCAATACCATAGGCTTGCCCTTATTTTCACTATTTAGACTCTCCAAACTAGTTGCTAGGATCACTATAGGACTTTCTTAGCTTGTAACGTAGGCTCAAGGTCAAGTGTGGTACATTAGGGTACTTTTTAGTGAATTTGTACCCTTCTTGACATTACATTGGCTTTTTACCTCTTTTCTCAGCCTATTTTGGACATCCTTTCATTTTACTTTCTTTCTCTTGAATATTTTCAACGTGGATGTGACTTTTGACTTTGTGGCTCTTATTTTTCACTTTCTTCTTCTTCGTTCACTTAAAAAAAATTTCAGCACTTTTATTTATCATACTTTTGCTTCTTTTGCACAAAGTCACGCCCTCTTCAATCTTCTCTTTTTCTCTTTTCAACATAAAACTCTTTTCATACCCATATTTTATTTCGGTTTCCTCTTTCATAGCCTCCCTAAACTTATAGATTTTGCATTTGTTGAGGTGCACAATATCCGATGTCGGTCCAGGGCCAAGATCAAGGTAACTTATTAATTAGCCACCCTCAACTGAGGCTTTTGGCCTAAGTCAAGGTGAACATGTCCAAGGAGAGACCGAGGCCAAGACAATTATGTTAGGGAAGGGTGAGTTAGGTGAGTCAAAAGAAATGTCATATTTAAGGCTCAAGCATTTGGATCAAAGGGAACATTAATTTCATTTGGTTCGATTATTTTAGGCTTTAGTGTACTAATTTGAACAAGGGTCTATGATCACTTCCAAACTTCTAGCCTATATCATCTTAGAAGGACCAACGTGGCAAGTTCTAGATTGGCACAAACTGTCTAAACGTTAAACGTTTCTCACACACTCTTGGCACATTGTTTCATTATCATATTAATTGATTACCCAGTTCAGGCTTTAGCTTAAATAATGAGGTCAAATCGATTCCTTATCATGTAACATTGAGATCCAACACATTCAAATCATCAAGACTATCGATCTAGCACATTTCGACATTTTTTTGACAGGGGTCATTTTTTCATGCTTTTTATGTCATCATCCTTTCATTTTTCTACTTACTCCTACACATACATTCCTAAACATGTCGGTTCAACCGAAATTAAAATAGTTTCTTGGGGGAAAGGAAAACAGGCAAGAAAACCCCAAGAGAGGATTATGAAATAGGTTACTAAGACTTGACCCTATCACTCACAATCCATTTACACTATCCCTAACAAAAAAAAGTGTGATTGTCCTCAATGCACAAAAAAAGAGAGTAAGGATCAGGTGAAGCAAATCTCTGGTGCATAAACATCGAAGACCACTCAAGAAGCAAATGTGTCCGGTTTCTCGAAACCCGCTGGATTAACACTTGGAACGCCCTCCGTAGCGCTCCCATCTACCATATCAGCACCCTGAGTTGTTCTCTCATTAAATCTAACAGCACCGTTAGTATTGCTCATATCGCTAGATGGGCCTACACCTATATCCCTTGCCCTGTGTTGTCTCATCTCCTCGTCAACTATGGACGTCCTCTGAACCACCTCAATCTACTGCCGCTCCCTTTTTCTCATTCTCTCACCCTCAGTATCATCAAAAGTGCAATCGGAGTGGGGGCGCTTAGCAGCAGCGCAGGAAGAAGCTGATGCCGACATATAATGTTCGAAGAGGGTATTCATCAGTACATCATCAACCAGTGCCATAGGGGCAGACTCTTTCTGAGTCTCTGGGAGAGCGAGAAGTACAGCGTCATGAGCACAGAGGCTCTCTGGCTCCTTATTGATGGTGGTCACATCAACGGTTGAGGCTGGACTATCAAGGACTCGCAGCTCAAAGTCATCCAAGGGCTGATGAATGGCTTATACCTTCTGGTCCATCTTATGTTCCATCCACTTTTCAACGCTCAACTCAAACTCCGCTATAGCACGCTACATCTATGGCCGCACAGGTTGATGTAGGGTGGCCATCTTTGCCTCTAGATTTTGTACTCGAGCTAGAGGGATGATGGTGGAACCAACAGAATGAGTGGCTCTGGAAGAGCTAAGGGCCTGACTAGCGGCCAGAGATAGAGAAGCCTAGGAATCTGCTATAGTGGCTGGAGGGGAAATGTTATCATCCTGCATCTGCTCCATATTTGCTACCAAATCATCGCCCAACCGTGGCACCTCAATCTGTGGCAAGATTCAAACTTCGAGTTAGCAATATGAAAACGAAACTAGGGTGTATGTGTTCCCCATAAGCTCTTAAACGGTGATGCAAATATTAGTAATCATTTCCTAGTGTTTTACATGCAAAGTTGTTAAGATAGGTATCCCTAAGCAATTGGTCCTCCAAATAGGGAATTTCTATTCGCACCTTGGTCCGACTACGTGTGTATAATTTTGATAACCCTAAAATTTACCTCTAATTAGACATCACATCAATGTATTGCTTAGTTTTCACCCTCGCACCAATTGACTTAGACTATTAGATAGTATCACACTGAATCTCTGTTGATAATTCCTTTCTTATTAACTACCTCCTTGGTCCGGCAAGTAGCAACAAGGAGAGTTCTAACGCCTGCACTCGTGAAAAAGACTTCTAAGCTAAAGAATTATGAATGCATGCATCAACACTATTCAAGAAGTACTTAGTTATTATTAATACGTTGTTAATCGCTCATGGTTCCCACAACCCTAGTTGTGGAAATAACTACTCATGCTTGCAACATTACAATTCAAGTTATTATAATAAGAATTCATGAACTTACGTTTAGAGTAGAAAAACCCAAAATCTCAAATTGTATTCGAAAGCAAATATCTTATAAACCGAAATCCGGAAATCAAATTGCCAAAGTTTGCATGTACCCCAAGAAAATATCAACAACTAAAAGTAAACAATAATGTCTAAAGACCAAAAATGAGGTTTACATACCCAATTTATAGAAAAACATGTCCTAAAATAAAAGGAAACAAAATAAGGAAATAAAATTCTAGGATGTGGTTTTTAATCGACGACTCGACCTAAGGACTGTAGGTCGACCTAAAGTACATAGGTCCCTTTCGTTAGTCATCACTTAGATAATTTCCACAGCAACTGGAACCTTCAAGTCCCAGTTCATCAAGACGGACGTGCAGGACGGACCATAGGTTGACTTACTCTATGTGGGTCCTCTTTTGTGGCTCCATACTTAGGATTTTCATCAAGTACTGGAACTTTAACTCTATGAACACCTTCTACGGATGTGCAGGATGGTAGGTCGACCGTGGATTGCTTCGTGGTTCCACCCTTGGTCAGACTTCCCTGATGCTCCTATCTACGCCTACCCATCGACAGACTGTCAAAAAACCTATGGTGCCTAGGTTCTTTCGTTGGGAACTAATGAGTCTTTCCAGTTTTAATTAAGGATTAAGTTTTGTCATTTTACCCTAATCTAGACCACATATATAAGACTTCAGACGCCTAAAACTAAGTCTTCCAAATCATTATTTCAAGACCCCCAAAAGAAACCCAATTCTGTCTAAAAAATCCTCTCTCTAAAATGTGAAGAAGAAGAAGAAGCGGGTCAAGCTAGGTTAAGTAAAGGCTCCAATGTTTCAAGCTTGGTAGTATTTGGTGTGATGGCTTATTTATTGTCACTCCCCGAGACTACCCCTGAGACACGGACACGGAACCTAGGATCACAAGTGATCCCAAGCTAACCCTGCTGGAATGATCATGAGCATAATAAAGATAATAAACTGATGCAAAAGCTAAATCATAAATAAAATAAAAAGGATGGGGAATACCCATATACCATAACTGAGGTAAATGAAAACTGATGAGTTTAATACAAAGAAGATATTAACTCAATACTAAGCCTTATCTAACTATGTCTGAAAATAGCCTCTAACTGACTAAAAAATGCTGAGACAGGCCCCAACTAAGTTTAGCAAAATTGAAACTAAAGAACTAAAAATACTGAAAAGAAACTCATGATTATTGTCTTCGAAGAATGAGGACTCACCACTGATTCTGCTGAACTGGAGATCGGGAACCGATCTAGGCGTGATCTGGATGCTGAGAACCTGAACCTACATCACAAGAAGATGTAGCGCACGTATGCGTCAGTACTTGAAAGGTACTGAGCATACAGGATAAAGTAAAGTTGAAATAACATATAACTGAACAAAGCAATAAAGCAATGAAATAATCTAGACATGATATAGATACTGAATGCTGAGATAACTGAATTCAGTGACCAATTTATAACATGTTGAAACTGAATACTCGATATACTGATAAATGGTCAATGCAATAGGATCTGACTGAGCTGTGGGAGCTACTAATAATCGACAATAAAACCACATGAGCTAAATGTGGAGTGAAATGTATACGCCCCATCAAGAGGACCCAATACACAAGGCCGAAGGTGTAGAGGCATGCTGGCATGATCACTAACTGATATTGCCCACATAAGGGACTTACACCTACGTGGCTCGTAGTTCTGGGACTATATGGGTACACTAAACCCTAGTCTAACTCGGTATTATGCTACACCCAATAGATTAAGTGGTTAACACATTATGACTGAGTTTATGTATATAATGGATAGTTCAAAACTGAACATGCAATCTGAGAATGCAACAATTAATCTAATAATGATGCATTCATAAACTGAGACATGTATAACTAAATACATTATGACCGAAATTTTGAATTTGGTATCACAGATACAAGAGCGTCTAAGTACAGAAAGAGACTATACACAAAAGATCTTTTTAATAAAAATATAAAATACATAGATAGTACTAAAGAGGGAAAACATTAATTAACCTCCGGACGCAAAGATCTCACCTCGATCTAATCAACAAAGGCAACGAAAGAATCAAAATTCAACGAGCGTATTAGATGTTGCATCTTAGAAAGACGTAGAAGTGTAGTATGAAGCACAAAATACGGGTACTAAGTTGGCATCATAGTTCCCCTGAACTCAACTAGAAATTATATAAATATAAGAGCTATAATAATGATATCTCTAAAAATTCATCAACCAACTAAAGTTATGTTAGAAAACAGATAAAAAAGAGATAAAGACAATATGAGGTAGTTACAAGCCAATCACACACAATCATACAATGAAAGATGATGCAAATTCTTTAACATATGCAATGCATAAAAAGAAAAACCTAGAGTATGCTAACGGGACGCCCTGAATAGATCTGAAACTCATCAACACATGCAATGTATAAAATATAAGTAAAAAATACTCTATCTAGCTCCCAATACCATTTAAAAAATCCATTGCCAAATAAGTCTGCTGCAAGAAATGCCTTATAGCTACAATAAAATAAATAATCCTAAACCCTAGGTAGGCAGTCGATGACTTGATGACTACTACCTATGGGGACCACTTCCATCGGAGGTATTTATTCTTCTTCATCAATTAGGCAAAACCAGCTAACCACGACAAATCATATCCCCACCAAACTATGCTACCATGATAAAACATAAACCTATTACTAATAAATGTCCCAAAGTACCTATCAAACCAGTTATTATGATTCATGGGGAACCTACTGTCACATGGAAATCACTAGAGATCTAGAGCCTTATTACAAGAGAATCTACAATATGCAATCATAGGAAAGTTCTCATATAACAAATTAGAAATTATAGAATTTAGAAAGTCGATCCCAGAGTAATGTGGAACCAAAAGCAAATGTAGTATTGGAGTTTTGGATACTAGACACATAGTTATTAGATTTTCTTTACTTGAAGATTATATGTAACTACTTCCAACAAGAACTCACTATATCAAGGCGAATGAGGGGTACTGGTAGATGCAAATATTAAAGTAGTATACTTGGTCTGAGCTTGAAGTAGAAACTACAATTGATTTAGCTTGGATATCCATGCCAGATATGCCACCAAATTTCGTTGCAAAAGAAGCAATTTTTCAATTGCTTTTGCTATTGGGAAGCCTTTAAAAGTAGAAATGGAAATAAATAACCAGACAAAAACAACTTACTGTAAGGTGAAAGTTAAAGTAGCTTGGTAGCTAAATTACCACATAGAATTAAAATCAACGATGAGAAAGAAAATACATGAGAACTGAAATTAAAGTGGATCAAAATACAATACGATCATATGCGAAAGTATTGTAACGAATGTTGTCTGCAAACGCATGATGAAAAAGAATGTTGGAATATTCATCCTTAATTACACACATGGATGAGCAAGAAGGGACGATGGAGAATAACAACAAGCAAGAAGAGAACAAGGGAAATCAAGAGAGAGTATTGACTAGTGGAAATGTTGTTTGGAATAAGCATATATAAAATAATATTAAGTACCAATGTCTAGCAAGGAATATCAAATACATGATAGGAAAATATGGGCATGTACTAGGGGAAGTGGATGATATAGAGAATCAAGGCATTGAAGTGACTAAATGTGTTTGATGCACTCAAAAGTGTTGATAAAAGAAAGGAGGAAGAAAGAGAGATACAAATGGAAGAGGAAAACACAAAGGAATGGGTGAATCAGAAGTTTGCAAAATGAAATTATAAAGGTCGCAGTGAATAAAAACACAATAATTAGTTGATGAATATAAGGTTAGCTAATAAAGAAGTAAAGGAAAAAAGAGAGAGAGGAAGGGCAGGCAGTCCGGGAGAATAGTTTAAGCAAGCAGCACACTAAGAATGAAAGAACTATACTTCTGAAAGAAGAATAAAATAAAGAGAGGACTCCATTGATAGTTCAAGTTACCAACCACATGGATTAGAGCAATAAGGGTATAAATAACCAAATTGAAGAGGGGATGGAAGAGAATATTAAGAAGATGGGTATAGAAGGTGAGTTGTCTCCAAAACTTATAGACAAACCAAAAAGTAGTTATGAAAAGAAAATGAAAAAAAATGTGGTCGAAAAATAGTTACAAGCAAATGCTACACTGACTAGAAGTATAGTCACCAGGGCTACCAAACCCTAATAAATTCTCTGATATGGAATATAAGATCAGTGAACACTTAGAAAATATGAATGGTTCAGGTGAAATTAATTGGAAAGAAATCATAATAAGGTCAAAATTAAATAATTAATTAACACAATTAGAACCCATGAAGAATTAATCATGAAAACCTAATCGAGTTGATGAAATTGAACATGGAGAATTGAGAAATCTTAGGGGCTCAATATGCACCTATTGATTTAGCCCTACATACCTTGCGATTCAAAGCCCAAAAGAAATGGTGAAAAGGGTGACTTAATTTGAAAACCCTAGCTTCTTCTTTCGTTATTTTGAGAAAGAATTTTAGAAGAAGACATTGGATGGAATTTGGGGATTTTATGAAGTGATTTAGAGTTAAGGAGTTTTTGAAGGGTTAAATCACTTATAGGCTCAAAACGAAGTAGTTTAGGGGTTGGGTAGGTAGGAAAAGAACAAAAACACCCTTAATTATAATTGGCTGCTGAAAAAGGAGACTTGATTTTGAAACCCTAGATTCTTCTTCCGTGATCTTTAGAAAGAATTTTTGAACAAAACCTTGGAGAGAAATTGGGGATTTTATGAAGTGATTGAGAGTTAAGGGGGTTTTGAAGGATTTAACCAGTTATAGGGTCAAAAGAATGTAGTTTAGGGGTTGGATGGGTAGAAAAAGACCCAAAACACCCTTGATTAAAAATTATTGGACCAGTTCTATGGTTTGACCCACGCTCCATAAAACTTACTACGGCCTGTACTGGTCAACTGTAGAATCAACTTCAGAAACGCAAATTTTGTTAGGGTTTTGCCCTGATTTTTTTTCCTTATTTGAAGTTTATTTTTTCCTTCAAGAAAAGTCAAACTATTACCATAAATGCCTGAACTTTTTCTGAGAGAAAATATAATTTTCTTCCATATTTGGTTTATTCTTTCCTTAGAGGAAAATGTTGTACATCTATAAATCGAAGATCCTTATTTTCATAGCATAACACAATAGAATTCACAATGTAGTCGTTTATAGATTTTTGAGCATGGGAAGATTTTTACTCAACTACAGTTTTAATGTCTTTTTATTAGTTTATAATTATGTACGCCAATTGGTCATATCATATAACAATATTATGTCTTTTAGTATAGTATTATGTGTCGTCTAATTTATCGCCTTTTGATTTACTATTGTACGCTGCAGCATGACGCCCTAATCATTTTTTAACCCAACAAGTGGTATCAGAGCACATGGTTCAATGATCCAATGGACGGAGGTTGAAGACAGGTTCAATGCAGTTTCAAATCAGTTTGCAATAAATTTGATGACAATAAAGATTTTTGTCTAGCTGCATGTGGAGAACAGATTTAAACCATATTTTCAACATTTCTGCTGCTGCATCTTTGAAAATAAAATATTTTAAAACCATTTTTAACCCATATATTTTAGAATTTACTTTTAACCATGGAAAGTAACAGCGATGAAGACTGTGAAGAACGAAGATTATCATGCATGTGAAGAAGGTAGATCAAGCTTTGTCAAGAAAAATCCAACCAAAGGGGAAGATTTGTTAGGGTTTTGCCCTTATTTTCTTTCCTTATTTGAAGTTTATTTTTTTTTTCTTAAAGAAAAGTCAAAGCATTACCATAAATGACTTTTTCTAAAACGAAAATCCTATTTTCTTTCATATTTTGTTTTTTCTTTCATTAGAGGAAAAGTTTGGAGGCCTATAAATTGAAGATCCCTATTCTCATAACATAACACAATAGAATCCATAATGTAGTCGTTTAGAGATTTTTGTTTATGGGAGATTTTACTCTATATAGTTTTAATGTCTTTTTATTAGTTTTTAATTATATAGACCAACTAGTCATGTCATATAATAATATTATGTCTTTTAGTATAGTGTTTTGTGTCGTCTAATTTATTGCCCTATGATTTGCAATCGTAAGCTTCCGCATGACGCCCTAATCATTTTCGAACCCAACAAATTCACCTTACTTTCTACGATACCTTTCTATGGTCCATCTAATTTCCTACTATCCATAGACCCTATCCATAGAACACAAGTTCAAGTCCAAAATTTTACGAAGTCAAGATCAGTTCTACAAGAAAGCCAAGTGACCCGTAGAACCAAGTACAACCAATCAAAACCTTCTGTAGGACTGAGGTCTTAACCAAATCTCTTAAACTTTTACACGAGCGGCATCTATGACTCGTTCAAGTTCCTATGTTTTTTCGTGTAAACTCATAGGTCAAACCTCAAAACCGTAAATTTTCCAAACTCAACTCATATTTTATGAATCACATTCTATTGCCCATAGAACCTTTTACGGTCCGTAGATGGGACTCGTAGACCATTGCATCATAAGAATTTCTGCACTTCTCTTTCCTTTTTAAATTGCCAATTTTCAAGGTGTTACACAACATAAACTTCTTCTTACTCTTGGCCGCATGAGTATAAACTCCACATGACACCTTTAAAAGTGTTTGTTAGGTTGAAAATCCTTAAAGAGACGGCCTAGGAAAGTTTTTGGATACACACTAAAACATCACTGTTTGATAACTATGTTATAACTTGTGGGTATGTAGGCTCTTAAAGTTACAATCTAAGTTCTGTCGCATGGATGTCAAAAAAAAACTAATCCCACTTAATCTTTCACATGAAAGTTAAGGCTATCACTACTCTTTCACGAAAATTCAGACTTACATCAATTATTTATGGCTCGATGGGGGAAAACCCCTCTGAAATAAAATTTTCTCCAACATAATTCCAAATCTTCATATTCTTTAAGTTTGCAAACTAAAATCTTCAAATTCTTCAAGTATGCAAATTAGGGTCTCAAACTGGACAAGTATTCAAATTGAATTATTCAAACCTTATAAGGATGTGAATTAATTCTTTAAATCCTCCATGTTTATGAATTGTAGACTTCAAATTCTCCAAGTATGTTGGTTGAAGTCTTCAGATTATTTAAGTCTGCAAGTTGAAGTATTCAAATCCTCCAACTCGGCTAGTCGAAGTCTTCAAATCTTCCAAATATGCATGTAAAAGTCTTCAAAATCCTCCAAATATGCATGTTGAAGTTATCAAATCCACCTAATCTTCAAGTGGAGGTTTCAGATCCACCATATTTGGAAGTCAAATTATTTCAAGTCATTCGGTTTAAAGGTTGAATTCTTCAAGCCTTACCTTTCTCAAGGCAGGGATGATTATTTATCCCTTTGTGCCATGAAATTACCTTTAAATTTATCTTTCTTATGATGGAGACGAGTATCCTTCTTTTTGCGCCGGAAGATTACCTTTAAATTTGGTTTTCTTAAGTTGGGGACAAAAACAAAATTGCCCTTTGCATCTTAAGATGACATTTTCAGGGGTTTATTCATAAAATGAACCCTAAATTTTCATGTCCTAAGGTGAGAAAATTTGTCCTTTTTCACTTTAATCTGGCCTTTTCATGGAGTTATCCTTGAAAAGATTTCTAAAGTTTCATTTTTTAAGGTGATTAAAATTTTCCTCTTTGCACCTTAAGCTGGTCTTTACATGGATATATCCTTGAAAGGATCTTCAATTTTTTATGCTTCAAGGTGGAAAATTTGTTTTCCTAAAGACCTTATGCTTAAATATTTGGAATCTCATGAAGCCTCCAAATTATGATCTCAAGGCGGAGACGTTAAACACATCCCTTCACACCTCAAACTCAAGTATTCAGGATCTCATAAAACTCAAATTAGTGATCTCAAGGTAGGGATGCTAAACACATCCCTTCACATTATATTGTTAAATATTCAAGATCTCATAAAGCCTCTAATTTGCGGTCTCAAGTTGGAGTCGTTAAACACATCTCTTCACACCTTATTCTCAAATATTCAGGATCTCATAAAACCTCAAATTTATAATCTCAAGGTGGGGGACGTTAAACACATTCCGTCACACATTAAACTCAAGTAATTGAGATCTCACAAAAACTCAAATTTGAAATCTCAGACGAAGACGTTAAACATATTCCTTCACACCGTATGCTTAAATATTTAATATCTCATATAGCCTCAAAATTTGTTGTCGCATGACGGAAACGTTAAACACATTCTTCATATCTTATGCTCAAATATCAGGGATCTCATAAATCCTCAATAGTATGATCTTAAGGCGGAAACATTAGATACATCCTTTCAAACCTCAAGATCAAATTCTTGTGTTGGGATTAAAAACTCTCAATTATGTAACCTATCTCCATAAAATGCAAATATTGCTTCCATGAACCTACAATAACAAAGAGTAACAAAAAATCACAAAGAAGAGAGAACAATATACCTTTGCAGACTCAAAGCTACTGTTAGAGATGTTATGATTTTTGTCGAAATATTGTTAAACATACACGTATTTATAGACCCAATAGAGGGGGATGTTCTTCTTCAATTGATAAGGTGAGAAAGGATTCATTATAATTCTTGAACGAAAATTATGAAGCATTACCTTTGTAAGTTAACTTGCAAGGCAGCACTAATGAATACAAAAACAACTAAGGAAAAAGGGATGACATTTAGCATGTAATGCTCAACAAAATCAAGCCTCTATTTCTTGCCACGTAATTACAAAAAAAAAGTTTTTAAAATTATTTAATTAAAAAATGTTCCCATATTGCTCTATGTTTTTTTAATATTACAATTAAAGTATCAATTAATACTTCAAATTTAGTCTTTAAAAGATAAAATATCTCGACAAGACTTGAAGCAGGGGGCATTTGTAACATTTAAAATTTGTTGGAGATTCTAATGGTATTAGATTCAAGATATACTAATCTAAATAAATATTGTTGATTAATATAATTGGATTAATTATTTGAATCTAAGAAATATGAATGTAATTACCGTCCAATTTCATTTGACTAGAAGCTAACTTTGTTAAGCCCAATGGCATCTCATCCTAGAGGTCTAAATTGGTGCCATGTGTCAAATGACGTGTCAAGACAAGTCAAATGAAGAAGCCAATAAAATCATGTCATGTGTAAAAATGGAATTACATGCCTATCCCAATCAAAGCCAAATAAAAATGTGTCACGTGTACAAGTGACATTTTTTGGCCAATCAAATATCATCATGTCACTTAAATTTGATTGACCAAAGGAAACCTATTTTCATAACTATTCCTCCACCATGTCACTTAACTTTGATCATGAGCCTAAGAAAGCATGTTCTTATCATGACTCTAGTATTCTACAACTATAAATAGAGGTCCTCGTGATTCAGAAATCACACCAAAATTCTAACAAAAAGCCAGAGCAAGTTCGTGGATCAAACGTCACAAATATTTCTATAAGATACAAGCTCAAAAAACTTTGGATACAAGTATATGTCAAGAACAAGTTAGAGTTTTATGATCAATATCAACTTTACAAGTCATTGATTTTATATTTGAAAAAGACAAATCAAATGATTGATTGTAACACTCATATTTGAAATTAAATAAATATGATTGTTGCAATATTTTCTAATATTGATTATTATTTTAACTACGCGAATTTAATTGTCTATAATTATATATCCGAATTCAATTGTCTATAATTATATATAGATTTAATTAGGCCCTAGCTGTAAAATCGTGTAAATTCGCAAAGTTAACTTCAAATGTCGTGATATGATTAACCAAAAGAAAAAGAAGATTAGTAATGTGAAAGTTCAGTTGAATTTTTAATTTTTTTCTAGAGAACAGACTCAAATATGTCATCAAACTTTCAGAAAAGACTCATATATGCCATATGTTGAAGTGTAGCTCCTCTATGTCATTTCTGTTTAAGAAAAGACTCATTCATGTCCTTATTTATTAACGGAAAATATAGTTTCGATTTCGCAAAACCATTTTTTCTATACGTGGTCTCCAATCGAATCATTTTTTTGAAGGAAAAAGGTTCGAATATGACAACAACTATTAGAAAAGACTCATCAATGTCATTTGTTAAAAGTTTGGCTCGTCTATGTCATTTCTGTTAACAAAGAATGGTATGAATAAGCCTTTTATCAAACAAAAATAGCATAGATGAGCCAAAATTATAACAAATAATATAAATGAGCATCTTCTCAAAGTTTGATGACATATTTGAGTTTTTTTACACTTTTTTAGAAAACCTTCTCCAATACCAATTGATATATTGCATAATTTACTCTAAATCAAACTACTAGTGAAATGGGTTGTCTAATGTTTTTAGCGAAGAAGTAAGAGTAACAAGTAAAAACACAATACTTTTACATGGAAAACACCCAACTCAAAATGTGTAAAAGACCATGAAATTTACCTCTACAAGATTTAACTATAACTTCACTAAATTACTAAACCTCGACAATTTAAGATTACAAAATTTGTAACCTAAGGAATTAACTCTTATTTCTAAACTTCAAGTTATGGATTTAGATTACAACTCCTGCAATCTTAGGAACTAAATCTAATTCCTGAACTTCAAGTTATGAATTCAGATTATAACTCTTGCAATCCTAAAAACTAACTTTAATTCCTAAACTTCAACACAGACCTCTCAAGATATGTGTTCCCAATGCTTCTAGTAATCCCAACTTGAAGACAACACTTCTAATTCATTTAATAACTCACTAAACTAAGATTACATCAAAACTCAATCAGAAAGAAAAATTCACAATGCGTAAATTGTGTAATATTACAAGGTTCTTTGATGTGTTCCTTCAATTAATTGTTAGTATTTATGAAGTCCATTTTCCAATTCATTTTTAATTTATAAGTGCACGAATATTCTTAACGACTTTGCTTCTATATAAGCAGGACTCTTCAAAGAGTTGGTCTTCACTTCAAACTCCACATTGACTCAAACTCTCTTGACTTAGAGTTCTACTTCAAGTAAGAATCCTTCAATTCAAAATCCCTGACTCTTTAGACTTCTTGTTCAAATCAAACTCTTTGATTCTTTTGTGTTGTAGTCAAACCTCAATTCTTTAATTTAAGACATGTACAAACTCCCCATTGATTCAAATTCTTTTGACGTAGAGTTCTACTTCAACTGAAACTCCTTCTTTAAGTCAAGCTCTTTTATGCATTTATATTGTAGTCGAACTTCAACTCTTCAATTCAGCACATATTTGTTTCCTTAAAGTTTATCACAAAATTATCATATATTCCTTGACTATTGCACACTTATTTTTATTCATTAATGATCTTATTGAGAATTCAGCTTCTTAGTACAATGCATTTGTGAACCAGACCAACTTACATATTTTATGTTACTTTTACAATCATGAAAACTCCATAGAACACAACAATTAAGAGAACACCTCTGTATATAGTTTATTGATATTTTAGGTTTGAAATGACCATGTTTGTTTTTATAGTAGAACTGATCCATATTAATTAGACTTGTTCCATGAGATGTGAGAATTTTATGCATATAATCCACGATTCGTATTTTGGTCTAGAACATCTTCTGCATGTTATTGAAGTGAAATAATAGGTTTTGTTCTATTTAGAAGGTGATTATAGGTTTTCTTTGATACATTTGTAAAATTTTAACCCTTTTAGATATTCTTATCATTAGATAAGCCCCTTGAACATGTGGCCTTTCATTTGGTAGCCAGAGTGATAGCGCTCAAATTACTTGTAAAATCATTAAACAATAAGCAGTTGTTAGCAATCTAACTACCCAATATATGAGGTCGGGGTCAAGTCGCACTTGAAGTGAGTATATGAAAGAATTCAATTGCAAAGTCAATTTGTGTCCTAATTCATTGTAGATAGGTGGTAACAAAGGTGAATAAATTTCAAATATCAAATTAAGATTTGTTTATCAACCAACTTCAACAAAATAAACTAAAATGAGTGTTTAGCAACCCTGCAGAGTGACAATCTAGGAGTGCACGAAAGTAGGCATCAATTTCAAAAGGTGGATCAATGTGATTGATCAACAACCTTGATTACACGTGGATAGGTTGGGTCTATCTCAAACACATATTGCTTTCCTTAGTCACAACATGCTTATCAAAGAATTCCTCTCAGACATTCTTATGTATAATTTACTAAAGAACTCATTACCTTAACATATATATTCTCTCTCGAGATAGTCTAGCATTTAGAGGTGAAACCCCAAATATCTTTCTCAAGGAAAGAAGGAATTCCAAACTAATATGCAAGCATTAAATCAATTACCACATCATATACTCTTTCTCAAGAAATATATGAAGATCTAAAGTTGAATTAAGTATGCAACCTCAATTCATAAATTAATTGTCATAACCCAAACTATATACTGGGTGTAACATAGTGTATAGAACCCTAAGAGGCCCTACAAAAGCCAATTAGCATACATCATACACCATAATAGAAATAGAGATTTCAAAGAAACTGTCTTATATCATAAAAGGAGTTTGACAAAAGTAAAAGTCTAACATAAGTCTCAATAAGTCATCCATTACATCAAAAGAAGTGATTGGGACATAACCCATACATTAAATGCAAGTCTAAAAACAAAAAATGACATAAAGTTATAAAAGTGTCACAGTCCTTGGAACATAAGGACTCACCAATCCTTGAACACCAAAAGATGAGAAGTAGGAGCGTCTTACCCTAGATTAGTGTAACGATGTAGGCACACATATGCATTAGTACATGGAATATACTAAGTATGATAGCAATGCATAAGAGTTATGATATCATGTCAAAAAGGACTTTACATGACATGCAATGACCAGGCTAAATCATATGATAAAAGGGTTAGAAAACATAAATCATAAGCATGAGCAATGCAAGATAAAAATCTTTAAATCACTCGAGAGATACTTTAGAAGTAACCTTAGTCTATTATTGTGGGAAGTTTACCATGTAACCGACATAAACCATGTGAGATATAATAGGGAATACAGTGTCTATCCCACATCAAAAATATATGTCCTTACTTGCCAAGGTAAGAATTATGAGTCTGAGTTAAAGTGGATCCGCTAGCTAATGTCTATCTGATACATTCACCCTATGGTGGCACATAGTTATGGGATAAAGAGATTGTTACTAGAGACTCAGCCTTTACTAACAAGAGGGCCTCCATCTAAATATCCTCTCATTGCTAATACAAAAATACCATGAAATAGTCATTAATCTTATTCATTTAATCATCCATGGAAAGACACAGTTAAGCAATCAATCCAAGCTAACATTTTTTTTTTTGAATATCTCCTTAATCTTGATTCAACTTAGTTGAGAAAACCTTTCAACCTTATGAATTCTTTTCTGAGAAAACTCTTTCACAATCATATTCTTAGTAGTATGTGAGAAAACCTTTCACAACAACATTGATGCTTTATTTTCAAAGCATCCTCAAATCATTTATAATAATTTCATAAAAGAACATGCATATCTTCGTAAATTCATCTAACATAGTTCAGAAGCTTCATCATATGATCATAGTCTAAAAATCATGGACATGCATCGGTTCATGCGAATTCAACTTTAACAAAACATATAATTACTTGAATTCATGCATAACAATATATAAAACAATTGATTGAATCATGATTGAAAAAAAACCTTGAAGATTGAATGAAATCCTAACTTTAATTTTAGAATCTAGTTTGTAAAAATTAAGATTTTAGGAACCCTATGGAGGAAATGACTCCATAAGTGAATTATTTTATACCATAGAGTTCAACGCCCAATTGCTATGGTGAATTTGATATATTGGTGCTTGAAACCCTAATTTTCTCTTCCTTGAATTTGAGGAATTTGGAGGGGGTGAACTTGAAGAGTACTTAGGGGTTTAATGAATGATTTAGAATGGGTAGTTGTAGGGCTTAAAAGACTTATATAGAGCTTAGGATTAGGACCAAATTGACCTAGTTAAGGCATTAATCACATAGGAAAAATACTTTAAAGCCCCTTAAAATATATGCCGACCCCTTTCTATGGGTTGGACATACGGTCTGTACTGGTCAATGGCAGAAAAGTATAGAAACTTTTAAAATTGGACCAACTTTGAAGAAGCATGTCAACAACTCATAGGTCTTCCTACGGACTATAGACAAAAACGGTAGAAACTAACTTAACCCTAAAAATTTCACTAAGTCTGGAACTCACCTACGAGACCTTTTATGACTCATATAAAGGTTGACAGGCCATCCTGGTCAACCATCAAATGATGTACTGAAACATAGTTTTACAAAAAAAAATCTACCCTAGTTCTACGTTTCCTTTCAACGGCCCATAGGACTTCCTAAGGTCTATAGGGTGGACTTGTAAAAACCAGTTCTCAAATAGATTTTTGCACTATCCTTTTTCGAGAAAATGGCCAAATGACCCCCTAACCTATAGTCGAATTCTCAACTACACACTTATATTTTATGGAGGTCCTATTACCCCCTTAAAGTATTTTAAAGTGGAATATAAACCACCCTAAAACTACACAACCACATTCTTTCCATGCAGTGTGCACCACACATTGCCAGTTGTCAAATATCACGCATATAATAAAATAAAAAAATAAAATCAAAAGTAATTATGTTTCTTCTTTTTCATTTTCTCCTCTTTTCACTTTTCCTAAGACATGCTTCAATTTCTTTACCTTTAACTCCCCAAAACCTTTATGTCTCTCCACCCCATTCCTCTCTAATCACTCCCACCCCCACTCCATCCTTCTATAACCCACAAATTAAATATCAATATTTATCAGCAACACCACAACAATTACTTTATTAACTATTTAAACCTCCATTTTCACCTCTTCCACTCAAATTTCACAAATGTAATACCAATCTTAAGCTTGAAGTTCTCGCTACTCGTCTTATGATTGAAGATGAATACACCCTTTTATTTCTTTTTAAATAGTGGAGGATTTAGGCTTTCTACACTAGAAGAAATCACTGAATTATTGGGATTGAGTAGAATCAATTGATTGTTACTGCTCAACTTGAAATTCTTATTGTGTGTAGTTTAGATTCTTCATCGGACGTTAATAAAGACAAAAAATAAGATTTGAAGCTTGACAAATTTTGTCTAAGCAAGAAAATTAATGACTTTAATTTATTTTTTTACTACATAAATAATAGTTTTAATGATTATTTGGTGATTTTGATGGTTAATGGTTGTGAGTAATTATGAGACAAATTATAAAAATGGATTAGAAGGGGTGAGGAGATCGGCCTGCCATAGTGGTTCAACAATGGTGATGGAGATGTATAGGTAGGGAGGGTGTTGAGTGATGAGAGAGAGGGAGAGGAGGAAAAATGATAAAGGAAAAAGAAATGAAAAAAGTAAAGAAAATAAAATTAAAGGTAACAGTTGGAAAATGTATTTAACAAAAAGTTAAAACATTTTTGAAATATTTTTTTGATCAGTTCTTTATCTCTCACATGCCTTTAAGAGAATGAACACACTCTCTGCGCCATGTCAGCACTTAAGGGTGCATTTATTCCTCTTTAAAATAGTTTAAGGAGGTAATAGGACATCCGTAAAATATAAGTGTGTAGTTGAGAATTCGACTATAGGTTAGGGAGGCATTTGATCATATTCTCATCCTTTTCCTTTAGACTTTCCATCTTCTGAGGTGTTACATTAACACATGATAATCAATTAAAATCCATAAAAATCAAAACAGAATAGAGCAATACATACTATTCCACCAATTTAATCAAAACTGATTTCCATTTGCACACCCCTAAAATAGGGGTTTTAGCCAATCATGTAAAATGTAAAATCAAATACGCCGAAAATATTCTCAACAATCTGATTGTTGATTTAAAACTTCAATTTAGAAGATCCACTTCTGAATTCTACCAAAAAGATGGGTTCCAAGCTTTGTTCTCACTCAAGAAAATAGAAAGTTCTATTATACATAAATTTCAGAATTTTCGAATCCAAAATGTATGATCAGATATTTAGTTTTCTCTCTTTTTGGCTATTTATATTTTTCCCAAAACTTAGCCAAAATTTCATTAATGTCCCAGTTAGCAGTGTTAGTTGGGCTCGCCGACTAATTCGGTGAGTCGCCGACTTGACCTTCTTCTAGCCACTTGATAGTTGTGTTTAAGCCGTAGTTGATGAGCACGATGAATCATTTTGGTCACATTCGGTTAGTCACGATCATCACCCAAGCTCGCCTTTTTCGCCTTCAATTTAGCCCCAATGTTCTGTCATTTATTCGTGAGCAACCGTCATCTTGAAGATAGAGTTTGGCGGCTTGACATTTAGGCTATCTTTTCAATGGCATGCCTTGAGCATTTTAGTTGAAAACTCTGTCATTTTCGATAAGGTTCAACACACTCGCCGATTCGCGAAGTGCCTTTCGGCGAGCATCAACTTCACGTTTTTGCTCTTTTACATGTTTTTAGCCTCTTTTTGTGTGATTTCATCCTTGTCTTATTATTGATCCTTCAAATCTCCAGAACAACAACAAATCATCATATATGGACTCCATACAAGCCACTTAGCTCTCATAACATAAGAATTAGAGCAATAGAGTAAAACTATAGTCCAAGTACAAAACATTTTGTTAAAGCAAAGCGGAAGCTTAATACACTTGTCTCATCATAGCCATCTAACACAATAGAATGAAATTGGGCCTAGCCCATACATCATGTCCAAAAGAGAAATACATGAAAGACACTATAACAATGAAAGTCCAACCTCGATGCATGAGGACTCACCAAAGCTCGGAATACCTCCAGTCAACCTCTGACCACGAAGTTGTTGACCCTAAATGTCAGACCCTACATTTGGGGGAAATGTAGGCAAGAGTATGCGTTAGTATAAAACAATGTACCAAGTATGATAGCCATTCATAAAACATATTAATCATGCTAAAAGGGACATTTCATTTTGTTACATGAAATTGACCGAGCTAAAACATGATATAGAAGAATTAGAAAACATAAGTAATAAATCATGGTCTATGCAAGGTAACTTCATCTTTAAAACCTCTGAACACATATGTGATACTTCTTGAAGTAACCTTAGTTCATTATTACTTGTGGGGAATTAGCCTTAATCGACATAGAGACCATATGAGCTATAACATGATCCTCTGGTGTCTCCCACACCGAAAAGGGTTGTCCTACTTGCCAAAGTAGAACCATGAACTTCTAGCTTAAGTGGATCCACTAGCGAATCAACATATGGGGTAACATAGTTAAGGGATAAGGAGATTTCTACTAGAAACCCGGCCTCTACTAGCGGGGGAGCTTCCATCTCATGAGATTGTTTCTAGAAACCCGGTCTCTACTATGGGAGAGCTTACATACAATTATCAATATCCTCTCAGTGCTAAGCATTAATACCATGGAATAGTCATTTCTTACTTGACTTCATTAATCATGGAAAGGTGCCCTTGGACAACCACTTCATGGTAGTTCATTAGGATAGTTCTTACTCTTTGATTCAATTAGGTGAGACAACCTTTCAACCTAAGAATCCTTTTTATGTGAGAAAAACTTTCACATCATTCTATTATGTGTTTATGAGAATATTCTTTCACAACACAACATCATCATTGGTACTTTACTCTCAAAGCGCCCTTAAAACATTTGCATAGATTTCATAAGAAAATGCATAAGTCTATAATTTACCTATTGAGGTTCAAAACCCACTTTCAATAAACATGGGTTAGATATGAATTTCATCATAAATACATGTAAAGCTTGCAATACATAATTTATTTCATAAAACTCTTCCTTGAAGATAAAAATTCCACACCCTATGATTCATATCTTAAAAAAAACATGGGGATTACATGGGTTCATGGGGAAATTATCATAAAATCATAGTATTTCATCAATTTATGCATAAGAGATCATAATTTATTCATTTAAATCAATAATGCAGATAACCCATGATAATTAAAGAAAACCCTAACTTAATTAGGGAAATCTACCTTCAGAAATAGAGGAATTTCAGAACTCCATGAATGAAAGGAATCCATCGATGAAAATTATAATACCTTAAATCCAAAATCTAGCCTTCAATGGAAGAATTGAGACCTTGACTTGAAACCTTAGGTTGAATCTTCTTCTTCTTCAAGTTTCTAGAGAGAGAAATATTTAGAGAGGAGATTTGGTTTTCTTTTGTGAATTTGGAAGAATGAAGTAAATGGGCTAATTTGGGTGTTGAAAATACTTATATAGGGGTCTTACTGAAGGGTAAAACAATGTAGTATATGAACTAATTAATTAGGAAAAGACCCAACTGCCCCTGTAATAACTGTCAGTTGTCATCGACCATCCACCTACGGACCCCAGTTGACAGAACGTGGTCTAACCCATGGCCCATCCTGGTGGATTGTTGATGGTGGTCAGAGAGTTTTGGTCGACCTACGGTTCCCCTAGCCACGAGTCGTGGAACCATCGAGGATTCATGGGTCCTTGCCATGGTTCCTCCCTGGGCACTATTTTTGTGTAGCCTATCCATCGACTCACCTACAGTCTGTGGTTCACCCCATGGGCCTTAGTTGGCCATCATGGATGGCACCTGGAAAAGCTGAAATCTGCTATGGTGCCTTCTTTCTCTTTCGGGGTGTTACAATATCTCCCCTTAGGATTATTCGTCCTAGAATGAGATTCAAACTGGTTCTAAAAGATTAGGAGAGGAATTAACAACCCAACCTAACAATTCAAAGCATGATCTAGGACATTCTCAAAATATCATAAGAGGGGTGAAACTAACTCTATCCGCCCATTATGCATACAATGCACTTATACAAGGAGGAAACTTCACCTCCAAGCTAATCATACTCAATGCATCATAAGGAAGTAGCAACTACATCTATTAACCCAATATGCATGAATTTTCAAAATTACTCATTTTTAAGGGGAAAGTACCTTCTCCAAGCTAAATGCATGTTCAACACAATCTCATGGATCTCATATGCAATTTGTTCTCTAAAAGCACAACTAAAGTATGTTCATCAATTCATCTCACGAAGTCTATAGGCAACTCATACTCAATGCACAATAACATGAGGAATATTAATCATATAAACTAATTTTTTTTAAACACAAGTTTTTCAAGAACATGCATAACTCCCAAAACAAGGACAAACCTAGAGGAACTCTTTACCTCAAGCTAGAATAGGAGTAGAAGGAAAAAAGATGAGGATATCGGCCTCGGCCTCCCAAGTAGCACCCTCCACTAACTCATTCCTCCACAACACTTTCATGGAAGCTATTGCTTTATTTCTAATCTTATTTACTTGCCGGTCTAGAACCTCTACCGAAACTTCCCCATAAGAAAGACTTTCTTCAACTCCCAACCCCTCTAGGGGAAGTATGAATGTTGGATCCCCAACACACTTATTAAGCATAGAGATGTGGAAAACAGGATGCACTGACAGTAACTCATTCGATAAGTCTAACTCATAAGCAACCTTACTAACACGTCTCAAAACCTAATATGGGCCTACATATCAGGAACTAAGATTCCCTTTCTTACCAAACCTCATTACACCCTTCATGGGTGAGATTTGAAAATAAACTCAATCGTGAACATCAAACTCAAGATCCCTTTTTCTTACATCGGCATATAACTTTTGTCGAGTTTCAACCGTTTTCAACCTTTCCCTTATAAGTCAAACTTTCTCTATGGCCTCATGTACTAATTCTGGACCTATTAGGCCAACTTTACCCACCTAAAACCATCCTATGGGAGATCTACATCACTTACAAATTAAGTCCTCAAATGGAGCCAGATCGATACTTGAGTGATAACTATTATTGTAACCAAACTCAATCAATGGCAAATTGTCAACCCAATTACCCTTAAAATCAATCACACAAGCCCTTAACATGTCTTCCAAAGATTGGATTGTATGCTCCGCTTGCCCATCAGTTTGGGGATGAAAGTTCGTGCAAAGCTTAAATTTTCTACCAAGACCCCTTTGGAATGATTTCCAAAACTGTGAATTGAATTGGTACCACGATTGGAAATAATGGAAAAAGGAACTCCATGCAACCTTACCATTTCTCTCAAGTATAACTTGGCATAGTCCTCTTCTGAGTAGGAAACCTTAACAGGAAGGTAATGAGCCGATTTCGTCATCCGATATACTATCACCCGAATCGAATCATGTTGTCACTGGGTGCGAGGCAAATCCACAATAAATTCCATATTAAAGTCTTCCCATTTCTAAGTAGGAATGCTAATAACATGGGACAAACCTCCCATTTTTGATGCTCAACTTTCACTTGTTGGAAATTTGGACACTTAGCCACAAATCTTGTAATATCCTTCTTCGTCCCATTCCACCAATAGACCTCCCATAAATCACAATACATCTTGGTGGCTCCCGGGTGTATGGAATATCGCAAACTATGGGCTTCTATTAGAATTTGTTCCCTCAAGTCATCCACATTTGGAACACATAATTGAACTTGGTAACTAAGTACACCATCTCCCTCTTGGGAGAAATCCTCAACGAATTTCTTAAGCACCACCTATTTTAATTCTACGAAAATTAGATCAAGACCTTGCTTTGCTTTCACATCTTCCATAAAAGATGATTCGGACCCACTGTGAACCATAACACCACTCCTAGTGGAATCCACTAACTGAACACATAAACATGTCTAACCAACTCTTTCTTTTCTTCTTCAATATGGGAGACACTACCCATAGAAAACTGACTAAGAGCATCTGCCACCACGTTTGCTTTTCCAGGGTGATAGAGAACACTCATGTCGTAATCATTCAATAACTCAAGCCACTTTCTTAGGCGAAGATTTAGATCTTTCTGATTAAACAAATATTGCAAAATCTTGTAGTCGGTAAACTCATCTACATGTACTCCATACAAATAGTGTCTCCAAATCTTTAAGGCAAAAACGACTGCTGCTAACTCAAGGTCGTGAGTAGGATAATTTTTCTCATCGATTATAAGTTTCCTTGGGGTGTAGGCAATAACTTTCCCATTTTTCATAAGCACAAACCCTAGATCAATTATCGATGCATCATAATAGACCATAAAACCATTTGTCACTTCCGATAAGGACAATACTGGAGCGGAAGTAAGTCTATTCTTCCACTCTTGAAAACTTTTTTCACACTCTTCAAACCATATGAACTTAGCCTTTTTTTGAGTTTTGAATTTGACTCTAGTAAAAGTTTATTAATTTTAAGGATTTTCATATAAAATAAGGTAATATAGTTTAATTGTGTTATATTAAAAGGCTAGTCAAGGGGTTTGTGTTGTAGCACACTGAAGTCACCTTTGAATGTGAGCTTCAAGAATGATTTTCCCTTTGTCTTCATTATTTATTTTAGTCTTGTAAATATGAGAATATTATTTCATCATTAATACTATATAAATAAAATGTGATAGCTGATTTCAAAATATATTGCTTAATTGACAGGGAAAAACATGGGACATAATTATTGCTTCAATTTTGACATCCTAAACTTCTTTTTATTGAGATGCATTAATTTTATTTGATGTTTAATATTTTTCAATATAATTATTAATCATTTGGATCATGGATGGTGATATTAGGGGGTATATTTTCAACCTTTATGAACATGTATGTAAGGAATATTGAAACTTATTCCTTATAATGAAATAGAAAATAAATTAAAGTTTGTGCATCATTCATCGTAGTTGACACTCAACAAGCAATCACCCATGCAAAGCGAACCTATACTAATATTATTAGATACAAAACATTAATAGAATTTTTTTTCTAAATATCCCATATAATAGAAGCATCCCACTAATTATGTAATTCATTAAGCAATCTACCAACCAAAATAGAATATCCTCTATGAACAGTGATAGCACAAAATGATTTCATGTCCGAAAACATTCAAATATTATTATCCATCTCCCAAAATATAGTGAAGGAGTATCTTATTCAAATAAAAATACAAGAGTCTGGGGAAATAACCCAATAATAACTAAAAGAAAAAAAGGAGGAAAGAGTATAGACGCCACCATGATTAGTATCTGATTTGTTCATCTACAATTTAAATGCTAAGTGTCTCAAACTAGAACAAAAAGGAACTAGTGTAGTACTTGAGCTTGTATATGTAATAATAAAAAAACAACAAAGGTGAGCATAAAGACTAACTAGATGTCTATTCGCTTATCTTCTTAAATAACTTATGGTTACTCCACTGTCGGCATAGATCTTCCCAAATATTTGGGTTACACCACTTGGGAATTCTACCTTTTTTGCGACCATTATAAAAGGAGTCTTATATTCTATGACTCTCCCATTTCTCAAAATTAATTGTGATCTGCTTGATATGCATGGGAAGCCATACACACTTATCCTGGATTTATTTCTAAAATTCTCACATTAGAAATGAATAACAATATATATAGTTTGAATTTAAATAATAAATTCATAATTACCTTAAACTTATTAAAAATTTGTTGCCTAACTGTTTGTGGAATCTCACCCCATGTCAAGTATGCATCAATAAAAAAATTCCAATAGTATATGTAAGGATTTTCGCAGTCTCTTGGCGTGGATTAAACCTGCAATATAATAATTAAAATATTCAGAGGTCAAATTTATAAATTAGAAAACTAACATTATTATAAGATGTAAAAATATATAAATCATACCCAAACCCCTCAGGTTCAATGATGAGCCTCCGGTGATCATCTACCTGCGAAGGCAGTTGAGGATCATGACCTTGTGAAGTAGGGTTATGTTGTAGGGTCATCGAGGTATAGCTCTGCATAGTAGTGTAATCAGATGTAGACATGAAAGAGACTGGTGAAGGCACATCAACATGACCTTGCAATTTCAATCATTTTTTTCGTAGTGTTATTATGTTTGAAAAAGGAACAAATAAAAAACTATTCAAGATAGGCAACATTCCATAAAACATTAAATTAATGCAAAACAAATTAAAAAATAATGCGAAGATGTATATTTGTATAAGGACCCTTCTTGCTAACTATATTTGACACTTTTGAATCACTTATGCTTCTAGATAATATCAACAAATAAAAGGGTTCATATAAAATAAATGTATAATTTGTTGATGAAGATTTAAATAAATATCACTTTATAGGGTGTTGTTTTGATTTTTTTTTCCTGCTATTTTTAAATGTTGGTGTTGATGAATCATTCGACCACTATCTAACATCTACATATTTTAGATAAATCCGATAAAAAAAATAATAAGTTTTTTAAACTGTAGAAAAATAATCTTCAGAGTGTAGTATATAAGGTTCATAATTTACAAGAACAATAAATAGAATCATCACAAATATCTCAAAAAGAAGGAGCCAACAAAAAGTTCTGGTTATATGATATTTCTTTGTGAGCCGTAAAATTACACTATAACAAATATGATTGTAAAACCCTACGAGGGAAGTGTAATATGATTTAGAGGGTTTAGCATGATAGAGCACCAAGGTGTCACCCACGAGGGCCATCCACACTCCGTGGGAAGCCTCGTGGATGAGTACCCAAGTAAACTGCCCAAGAAAATTGCCTAAGCCAATAACCATGGCTGGACCCAGTCCCCGTAGACGGGTCCATGCCTCATGGTAGGGGTCTATGGATCAAAGCCTGCCTTTCCAACCCCTAGAACCAAACCACGCCCAACCAGCACATGCCGTAGGTCGACCTACACCCCATCGTCAGAGTCTCGTGGCTGAGGCAGTGAGTTGGTTTTATGCGGTTAAGTTGGGGACTAGTGAATCTTTCCGGTTTTAATTGACGATTAAGTGGTGTCGTTTTATCCTAATATAGACTACCTATATAAGACTTTAGAATCTTAAAACTAAGTCTTCCAAATCATTATTTCAAGACCCCCAAAAGAAACCCAATTCTCTCTAAAAAATGCTCTCTCTAGAAAGTGAAGAAGAAGAAGAGGGTCAACCTAGGTCAAGTCAAGGCTCCAATGTTTCAAGCTTGGTAGGCTTCGTAAACAAGGTGTGATGGATTATTCATTCATGGATCCCTTTCATCCATGAAGCCTCCATGTTTTCCCAATTTAGAAGAAGAATTCCCCAAGTTAAACTAGGGTTTCTTCTAATGTTATGGGTTATGATCAAATGGGGTGGATTATGATTGTTTATAATTGAAATACATGTTTTTAGTATGATTATATATGTATTCATGATTAACCTATGATTCTAAGAGTGAATTTGATGTAGTTGGGTTTCATTCCATGAGAGGGGAAATTGAGGGCTTAGATGTGATCTTCTAAGATTGATGAATTACAATATATAGATTACTTGAAATTGAACTAATGGATATGAATTACTTAATAGTAAAACTTTTAGACATGAATTGACTACGATCAAGTATGTATGATGAATTGTAAGATTTGAGATTAGAATTGTCTTGAGACTAAAGCACGGATGATGAATGAATTTTGTTAGGGCTTTTAGAATAAAGCTATATGTTGAATTATGACTAGTATGGCTTGAGACTAAATATAACATGATGTGTTAAGATTAGTAAGGCTTTGAGAGGGAAGCTACTTGATGAATGTTGAATTGTATATGCTGTTGTTGTGAAAGGTTTACCCACATTGACCTATAGTATGAATGTATGCATGTTCTTATCGAATCTGTGTAAATACTTTAATGATGCTTTGAGTGTGAAGTGTTAATGACTATGTTATTGTTGTTTTGTTGATTGAAAGGCTATTCTCATGAAAACATAATGAACATGAGGTGAAAGGTGTTCTCACATAGAATGATTCTAGGTTGAAAGGCTTGCTCACCTAAGATGAATCTAAGTCAAAGGACTATAAAATGGCATGAGTTTAGAGGTGACTCCCCAATACCTTCATAAGAGTACGATGTGAGGTGAGTTCCCACATTCCTAATTTTGTATGTAAGAGATGTAAACATGAGGTGATTATCCATGTCATGTGATGAGAAGTGTGAGGTGACTACCCTTAGTCTATAACTACTAAAGCAAGGCAAGAGGTGATTACCCATTAGCTTTTATTCATGATCATGGAGGCGAATACCTATGATCCTTATGTAATTATGTGGAGGCGAATCCCTATATCATATAATGTTTGACATGGATGCGAATACCTATATCATATAATGTTTGACATGGAGGCGAATGCCCATGATACTCTAAAATTGTCATGGAGGCAAATACCTATGACTATCCTTATAAGGCAAGAGGTGAATGCCCATTAGCCTTTATAATAGACATAGAGAGGTGAGTTCCCATGTCTTGAGAGTAAAGTAAGAATAATATGAACTATGAAATATAAGAACGACTAGTTGGGATTGTAGCTTGAAAGGCCCTTCCAATACATATATGACTAGAGGTTACTTCCCTTGTCTATGAGAATCAAGTTAAGAATGAGAATTAAAGATGTTAAATATGATTGATGACCTAAGGAAGTTTACTTAGCATGGGTGAGATTTATGGGGTCTTATCCATGCATTGCACAAGTTTGCCTGAAGGTTACTTATGAAGTATTCTTTTATGTCATGATGATTTAAGTGTATTAACCATGCTTATGACTTATAGTGATCTAGATGCATTGATTATGACTATGCCTATGTTTTTATTTCTTATGCTTATAGTGTATGTCTTATGATGTATTTCTTATGATTATGGTATATGTCTTATGTTGACTAACACTTATGATTTGCTTATGTTGATGATTTATTCTAGCCATCATATTTAGTACATTTTTGTACTAACTCATACTCTTACCTATATTATTATCAAATGTAGGGTCCAGCGATCTTGACTTCCATTCCTGGGGGTAGGATCTTAGTGGAGCAAGCAAGTGAAGATTTAGTGAGTCTTCATATCATCAAGGATTTGACCATCTTTCCTTTATGTCTTTCTTTTATGTCTAGAGTTTTTTATGGGCTATATCCCTAACTCTTTTTAAGTATTAGATAGTTTGAGACAAGTGTAGGACTTCCGCTTTGTTTTATGAGACTTTGATTGTATTGCAAAAATATTTTAAATTTCCACACATTTTTCTATTATCTTATGTTATGATATGCTAAGAGGCTTGTATGAGGATTTTCGGAGTCTTATACGCCGTGTTACGTCTAGGTAGTACCCCTAGGTCATGACAAAATTTGGTATCAGAGCACAAGGTATATAACGGTTCTACGATGTCTCAAACCACGTCTAGTAGAGACTTGTTCATAAATGTGAAGCACGCCACATTTATGAATGAGAGGCTATTAGATGTTTAGGAAACTTCACTTCTTCACTTCTCTAAGTCATGCCATAGAGTTTAACTCTTTAGGTATTTATTCTAATATGTGCCCGTTGGTTTTCAGGATATGACTACTAGGAGGGCTAATACTAGAAGGAATGAGGAAGACTATGTGGAGCAATAGGTCCCTCTCCAAGCCCCTCAAGCTCCAATTGACCTTGTAGGTGAGAATGTGACCCATGCAGAGTTTAGGTTGGTTCTCCTAGTGTTGGCACAATTTGTGATGGCTCATGCCAATAGAGGAGTGGTAGCCCCCGTGAACCCAATTGTGGGTACAACCGCTTCAAGGATGAGGGATTTTGCACGAATGAACACTCCAAAATTTTATGGCTCCAAAATAGAGGAGGACCCTCAATGGTTTATCGACGAGGTTTATAAGGTACTTGTTATTATGGGGGTGACTCCGGAGTAGAAGGCGGAGTTAGCCGCTTACCAATTGAGGGAAGTTGCACAAATATGGTATGATCAATGAAAATAAGCTATCCCGGTAGGAGCAGGTTCCGTAGAGTAGAAATTGCTTAAATAATCATTTCTCGATATGTTCTTCCCCTAGAGTTGAGGTAAGCAAAGGTGCAAGAGTTCATGAACCTTCGTGAACGAAGTATGAGTGTTAAGGAGTATTCTCTAAAGTTCACCCAACTCTCCAAGTATGCTCCATCTATGGTAGTGGATTCAAGGGCAAAGATGAGCAGGATTTTGTCAGGCATTTCTGACATGGTAGAAAAAGAATGTCGTACGATAATGCTCCTCCATGATATGGATATCTCACGTCCTATGGTGTACGCTCAACAAATTGAGGAGGGGAAACTCAAGGAAGGGTCTAGGTAGAAAAAGAGGTCTAGAATAGAGGATGATGATCCCTCTCATGCAAAGTCCGATGGACATGGTCGCCCTATGTATTGACAAAATGCTTTGGTTAAGAAAATTTAGTCTTTCAATCAATGCTCTCTCATAGTGTGCCATCTTAAATTGTGACATTATTATGACTCTTATTTGTTAGTGACATTGTTGACCGGTTGGAAACGATAAATCTTTAGCACTAAAGGGTTGACGTATTGCTGACACAAATGAACCGTTGTTATAAGTGCTTGTTTGTAGACAATTTGTTGCTTCTCGAGTATTGAACTAAACTACTTTCAAAGGGAAAGTGGGACATAGTTTACTGATATTTGCATAGTTTAAGAGTATTGAACTAAACTTAATACATCAATTTCTTTATTAAGAGGTATTAAATTTGGAATACATATATTCATTTTGCTAGACTTTGAAACCTTTTCTTTTGCAAAATGATCTATGTTTCTTGCACCTGAGGACCATTAAAAGAAACAATTTGTTTCAGGTTTTCTGAATGGGATGTCCGAGGCTAATTTGGAATCGCTCACAAGTGAAATTTCCACGATCTACCAGGTATGCAACTTGTTTTCATCTAATATTCTGAATTATTTCTTATTAGAAAATTCTACCACTAAATGCACTGTCCACAATAATTTTTCTTTTGATTGTTTCTACAATTCAAACTAATAATTTATTTTGAAATATCTTTTGTTGGTGTATTTATTGAGGTTTTAGATTATGATTCTTATTCGTTTACGCCTACTACTTTATGGACTCAGTAGCTCTGATACAATTGTTAGTGACTTGTCTAAGCGCATTTAGCAATTTGAACGTTGGATCTTATGAATGTTAATTTGTGTGATTCAACATTGAGAATACCAAGATCATTTACATTACTTTCTGTCTTTTTTACTGTTATGACGTATGGCCGTTATGTTCAGATATCTTTAAAAAGATATGCTTGCTTCTCAGGAATACTTGTCTCGTACTAACATATTGAGATATGCTTATTAGTTTCTTGATCACACAACATACCTTTTCTGACCAATGAGACTATACCTCAACATTAATTGTTTTCTTGTTCCATCGTTGTAAATTAGAAATCAACTTACTTGGATTAATGCCTAATATTATCGTTTCCCCCTTGGCAGATTGTTGGTCGCATGTTTGGTTATCAGATTATCAATGAAGAGGTTCTGGCGTCATGTTCTAGAAGTCAGCGTGGCAATGAGCAGTAAGAATTTACCTCGTATTTTATCTGAAGACAACTTATCCAGTCTAATTTTCTACAAAAAAGTTTTTTTGAATAATTTCTCTAGAGACAAAAGTAAATTTGAATCTGGAACTAGTGTTAGCTTAATTTTCTTGCATCATCTATTGTCTTACCTGCAAAAATACCAAGTTCAAAAAAGTCTTCTGTCTAACCCGCTAACGTTGCTTCAAGATGCTTATTCCCTAACAAGGGTTTCACAGAAGCTAAGTGGAACAATTTGAGTCTTTGACAATAGTGTGAATCAAAATTTTGTTTCTCAAAGCATTTCATTGAAGATGGACATTTGTCTATGAATTAGAGAATTCTTATTTGATGTTTTATGAGGAAAACAATTTATTGATGATCTATGATATATTTTAATTATTTCAGCTTATCTTGACTTGCAGAAGTTCCACACCTGTTGGCACTTTTTCTAGTACTCCTTGAGTCAATGTTGTATTATCTTTTTTTGTTATGCCAAGGTAGAGAATCTTATTAATAAGTACCAAGAAGGTACTCCAAAAAGTAGATCAGAAAGGGGAACATCCTTCTAAATATTGGAGGAGCAAAAAAGAACTAATAGCAATATAAAATCAATACAGGAGCCTTTTTAGACCATAAGTACATATTTTTTAAGTACATGGATTTGATCTGTTGAATACCTATTGTCCTCTCCATCCAAGTGAACCAGAAAAAGCAAGCAGGGATAGCAATCCAGTAATGCCTATTATCCTTTGATTTAGATTGTTTGTACCAGCAGCATTGAGAAGTTTTATGCATCCTGGCATGACCCAGTGAACACCAAAAATTGTAGGAAACAAGGTCCAGATCTGTCTAGTAAAAGCACAATAGAGAAGTAGATGATTCAAACATTCAATTGCTTCTTCACAAAGGGGTCATCCAATTTCTTTATTAAACTTTTCATGTGGAAAAACTATGGCCCATGTATGGAAGAAATAACCCTTTGTATTTTTCTTTTTTTAGGAGAAGATATGTTGTAGTATAGGTTATGTCCATAAAGAGTTAAAATTAGGAGTTGTATGACTTCTTTTCCCTTTTCATTTTTGAACTTCCTCTTTCCTTAATTGTTGATCCTTTTGAAATTGTACGTGAACAAAATGAGCAAAACGGGGATGAAAGCAGTGAAGACATTACTTCAAGAGAATTGCTTTATCTATATCTACAAACATTCAAGGACTATTTTTACTTTTTGGCCTAATTTTTGTGAACTTAAATGAATGCTAACTCTTGAACATTTTAGGACTATTTTTATTTTTGGGCTTAATTTTGTGAACATCAATGTATGTTAACTCTTGAATTGTCAATCAATATCATGTGTTTTTATCTTTAATATATGGATGCTACTAGTTGAAGTACATATTGATTTAATATTTTGTATCATTGTATTATAATTTATTTAAAAAATAGATAATATATACACTGGCTACAATAGCCTGCAATAAGCATTAAAAAGCCTATTGCAATAGCATAATAATATTGTTGCAATAGTTTAGCAGAATCGTAGTAATAGTTTAGACCAAGATGTATAATAAATTTGTTGTGAAAGATCGGTTACAACGGTTTCAAACCGTTGGAATAAATTTGCCACAACGGTTCACAACTGTTGCAGCAAATGTAGAAAAGTGTCGTCATAGACTAAAGAATAATTGTTGCTATAGACAGGTGTGTTGCAAGGGTTTACAAATTGTTGCATAAAACCGTTACTATAGGCATATCGCAACAGGCTTATATGTAACACACCATTTTGTGTTGCCATAATGCAATTGCAACACTCTTTGAGTCTATGGCAATAATTTTTCTGGTGTTGCAACAAACCTATTTTGTAGTAGTGCTTGCCCTTGTTTTCACTGCTTAGACTCTCCAAACTAGTTGCTAGGAACACTATAGGACTTTCTTAGCTTGTAACGGAGCCTCAAGGTCACGTGTGGTACATTAGGGTACTTTTTAGTGACTTTCTTCCTTCCTTGACATTACATTGGCTTTTTACCTTTTTCTCAACCTATTTTTGACATGTTTTCATTTTACTTTGTTTCCCTTGACTATTTTCAACATGGATGTGACTTTTGACTTTGTGGCGTGTATTTTTCACTTTCTTCTTTTTCTTTCACTTAATTTTTTTTCAGCACTTTTATTTATCATCTTTTTGCTTCTTTTGCACAAAGTCACATCCTCTTCTATCTTCTCTTTTTCTCTTTTCAGCACAAAACTCTTTGTATACCTTTTTTTATGGTTTCATCTTTCGTAGCCACCCTAAACTTATGGATTTTGCATTAGTTGAGGTGCACAATATCTAATGTCCGTCCAGGGCCAAGATCAAGGTAACCTTTGAATTAGCCACCATCAACTTAGGCTTTTGGCCTAAGGCAAGGTGCACATGTCCAAGAAGGGATCGGGGCCAAGACAATTATTTTTGGGAAGGTGAGTTAGGTGAATCAAAAGAAATGGTCTATGTAAGGCTCAAACATTTGGATCAAAGGGAACATAGATTTCATTTGGTTGGGTCATTTGAGTCTTCAGTGGACTAATTTGAACAAGGGCCTATGATCACTTCCCAACTTCTAGCCTAGATCATCTTAGCAGGACCAACATGGCAAGTTCTAGATTGGCACAAACAGTCTGAACATTCAAGTTTTCTCACACACCCTTGGCAAATTGTTTCATTATCAGATCATTGGATTAACCAATTCAAGCTTTAGGTTAAGTCATGAGGTCAAATAGGCTCCTTATCATGTCTAATTAAGATCCAACACATTCATCTCATCAAGACTATTGATCTAGCACATTTTAACATTTTTTTTTAAAACACGTCATTGACTTGATGTATCCGGGTGATTCATCCAATACTAAGCGTCCACGGTCGTTCAATAGTAATATAATGTAACTAGTGAGTTGGGGTCGAGTTCCAAGGGAACGGTTTGTAATTGAGAAACAATAGAAAAAAAAAACTATGCTCAAGTTAATCATAGCTATATACATTTACGAAGAAAAACATGAAAAATTAAAGGGTGACACAAGTGTCAAGTATCCAAAGGGGTTTTGTGGTTTTGTAAGCAATCATCAACTAAAGTGACAACTAAAACGATAATGCATATATGGAGAAAAAATTGTTGGGATGTGATAGAAATATGGGCTAAAATACACAACCGGGTAAATGCTATTGATAGTAACTCGCTGCAAATTAGTAACTAGGCTAGACTTTAGTGGGGGTAAATTTTCTCTCGAACAATTTACCCCGAATCAAATCGGTTTCTCTTGAACACCGATAAGCGGCAATGAACCACAACCTTCACCTTAATCCATGCACTCTCTCTAGCTAAATGTGTGGGAGAGGGTTTAGGATTCAGTCTCTCGAGCTGAACCCACGACAACCCAATAACCACAGACTATCGATTAAATAGTTTTGGTTTTAAAACTTCTCTCTCGAGTAAGTCAAAAACACGATAAAATTGTATTCGCAACTACAACACTATTTAATTCAAACACAACTACTGAATGAAATCATCTCTAAACAGTGAATAAACAATCAATTAGCAATATCCAGCAGTAAATTCAACCCATATTCACAAAATCACACCCCAAGAATTTGGGTTTTAGCTAGACATTGTAAAGAGACAGAAATCAATACCGAAAAGTATTTTCATCAAATGGGTATGATAAATAATGTCTTTACAAACGTCAAGGATGAATAATCTTCAATACCCACTTCTAATTGCATAGAAAATGGAAATCCTCAACTCTTCAAAGCTAAAGAAAATTGTCTCCAAAAACTAAGTTCTAAAGCTGAGTAATTCTAAATATTGGTTTCTGAAATGTAAAACTTCATTCTAAACTAAAAATTCAAACAAGTATTTATAGTTGTCAAAAAGTGTGCTATGAAGGATCACTCGGCGTAGTTAGTCGGGATCGCCGATCCACTCGGCGATCCGTTCTTTGGTTTGGTTCATCGCCTTTCTGCATTGTCCTTCATCAACTTCAAGTTCTGTAACAATGGGCGATGGTGTACTAAATCAGGGAATCGTTCAGTGACACCCCGACTACGCCTTTATCTCACCAACTCGATTTTCTCCTTCAGAGCTTAGCACACTGGAACATTAGGCGAGACCATAGTCATTCGGCAACTCGCCTAATGGTTTAGCCGATCCTCAGGATGTTGTTTCTTGTTCTTTTCAGCTGCCTTGTTCCTTTCTGCCTAATAGTGTCCATTATTAGACTCTAACTCCAAATACCTAAAACTCAAGGATTTTCATCAGTTATTGAGACAAAATATGCATTTGAGGACACTAATTATACCAAAATGATGTTGTAAATGTGTCCAAATTGGCCACCAAAATATCAGACGTAGAAACTAGTGCAATAACCAATGGATGTACATACCCCCTCATGAGCGAAAACAGTCTAGAGACAGGGAGAAAACTCGTGTCGAGGACACACTCCAAATCATTCTCCAAAGATCACCGAACAAGATCGAATGTTGTAAGAGATGAAGGAGAATATTGAAGCGTTGAATCAAATGATTAGTTCCTATTCTAGATTGATCCAGCTGATCGGGACACTCATGAGTTATGCAGTGCCTCCATTTCACTCAATTGAACTATTGGGATTACGTAGTAACACTAGGACCAACCCCACCAATGGAGAGTGAGTAAGGACTCGCGTCGTGCCACGACCCTAACTAAGGAACTTCTTGGGAGGCAACCCAAGGTTTTAAATGCTTATGTTTGCTTTTTAAAATAATGGTGTGTTAGTGGTGCAGGTTTAAATGCTAAAAGTGTTTGGAGAATGCATATTAGCGAGTAAAATGATCAGTCGACGAATCCCCGAAATGGTCGGAGTGCCCGACTCAACCTGTCGTTTGGCTCAACTCAACATTAATTCAAAGCCTGTAAAACTCGGTGAGCTCAAGAAGCAGTTCGGTGTGTCACCAACCTGTTCGGCGACTTCGATTCAGACCGTCACCTTGACCCCCAAGAAACTGATGATCCTATCAAAATGGCGGGAAAAGTGACCACTTGATGTGTCGCCGAGTGGATATGAGAGTGCAACTAACGTCACCGAATGGACGCGATCTGGATGGTCTATAATGGCCAAAGGTCTCAGAATTTAAACTTTTTCACTTTCCCTCCCTTTTAAACTTCACAAACTTCACACCAAGGTAGTATTTTCAATATTTTATATACCATTAGTATTTTAGTTGTTGATTGGTGCTCGAAACTAGGATTTCTTTGCCGCCTAGCTTTTCAATCACGTTTTCATCGGCATATAAGGTTGGTTTTTGAATCTCGAGTTTACATTCAAAAATTTTGTACTCATTTGCAATGATCGTACCGTATTTTTGTTTGCTGGGCCTCTCTGATAGAGTTAGAATGATTAAATGCCAATTTTAATTTGTAAATCTTGCCCGTATTGTTTTGATCGTTAAATGCCGGTAATTTTTATGGTTTTAAAAGAATGAAATTGTACTGGGTTGTGGTTCCATGTTGTTTAGATTGATTGGGTGAAGTTTGGGTAACCCATGTTTGTGCTAAATGATGAAAATTACTCAATGATAGAGCGGGTGACAACACTTTTAAGAGCACATATCGTCAAATGGCTAAATTTGGCAAAACAGGGAAAAATTCGAGTATCCCAGGGTGATGTGTAGTACGGGTCTTGTTTGGATTCTATTAGTGCATGCTATGATTTTGTTTTCGGGGGTTGCGGGGTTAAATTCGATAAGATGGATTGAAAATGGGCACGTCGGGCCATTCGGCGAGCTGGGTCGAGCTCGCCGAATTACTCGGCGTTTCACCTAAAGTCTTCATCTCACTTTTAAATTCATGCCTTATGTGTTGTTTGAGTCTGTAACTTTCAGCGAGAAGCCTTTTGTCGCCGAAAGCACTCGGTGACTTGCCGAAAGTACTCTTGATCGCCCTTTGTATGCCTCCCTGAACCTCTGTTGCATTGTAACTTTCGGTGAACAAACTTATGATCACCAACAGTAGTCAGCAATTCACCGAAAGGGCCTTCCCCTCACCGACTTGCTATAATTTTTAAGTCAATCCCTTCGGTGAGCCCAACTTAGCTCACCAAAGAGGTTTGGTGAGCCTATCTGCAATAGATTTTCTGTGTTTATGTTTGAATTTTCTCTTAATTTGTCCCGATCTCTTGCATATATAGTACACACAAATCTAACCACGCAACCTTAGAAGAAAGCACGTGGCATAACCATAAACGAGGGGGGGTCAAATCTTCCAAATAGGAGAGGAGAAGAACTCCCATCGGGAGATAAAGACAAAGAAGCATATAGCTAGAAAAGGAGTAGCTATTGAAACCTAGAATAATTTTTCAAAACTAGAAGATGAGCAACCTCTTATAAACAGAAGGGATGAACTCCAGGCCAGATCTCAGTCCACATCAACCAATATTCCCTTAGCTGCCACTCCTCCGACAACAAACACTGTGACAGCGCAGACACCTCCAATGGCCCCAGGACTCCCTATCGTTCCTCCTCCTAGACTTTTGAACAGACTAAAAGGTGAGGGGGTACAGACCATCCTTGAGGAGAAGCTATTATATACGGAGGGCCTGGAAGGCAAGCATCCCGATGTGATTCACATCCTCAGATACCATGAGTTTGAGACTTCACAAGGCCCCGAGGCCCTTAAATTCCTTCTTCGGTTAGGTAATTTTACACAGCTTATGGGGAGTTGGTGGCCAAGAAAAAAAAGAAGGCAAGCGAGTTTAGACCGGTAAATTTGATCATGGTCAGAGGCAAGGAATTTGAGTGCCACAGCTAGTATATTAACAGTGTATTGGGTAGACCGCTGCTTTCTTCACTTCCCTACAAAGGGTTTCCTATTGTTCAATCTCTAGATGACTTGAAGGGTTGGCTGGCTCCTCTGATTTCTGACACCACTCGAGGTGGATGAATGCAGGGGTACCTATTGAGAGGATGGAATTGAACATCGCTGCCAGGTTCTGGTTTGGTTTCATCAGCAACACCATCATGTCATCCCAAAATGAGTCCATTTTGCACCATCCTAAGTCAACTTGCCTTTATTCTATCATCTCTATGAGGCGCATCAATCTGGGTTGCTGGTTTCACAAGAGATGGCCATGAGGGCCAAGCAGAAGCTGACTTCTCTGCAATTCCCAGTCTTGATCACGGAGTTGTTCTAGCATGCTGGAGTACCTCAGAACACTACGAGGGATACTGAGGTCATCCCTTCATCCTCCACTGACATCCAGTGTATTGATGATGATTTCTCAGGAAGTTTATATTGACTCGTTACCAGCAGAGGCACCTTTGCCTACTTTGGCCTTTGATCCTTCATGTACATCCGCTACTTTCCCTTCTTCACAGGTCCCAGGGGCTTCTTCATCCTCCCATCCTACCAATATTACTCAGGCCATGATCCTAAAAATGGGATAGCTAGCCTATTCAGCGGATGTGAGAGCGACTCGATTGGAGAGATCCATTCCATGGACAATCGATAGTGTTATCTTGGCTGCAGTGACCCCCCTTAGGGCCTCTGTCGATTATTTGCCTACTAGAGTCACTGCTTGTGAGAGCAGACAGGGGGAGACATCCGAGGTTTCGTCTTCGAAAGCCGAAGTGGCAGATTTTTGGAAAGACGTAGACTATTTGAAGTTGACCGACTTCACCTCATTGATGCGGGGTACAGATGACGAGGATGCTCCTGAGACTTCAGGGATTCCTTCGGCTACCACCGGAGATGTACAGAGGGGTGGCACAACATATGAGGAGTCGGATGCAGAGACTGATGAGGAAGAGATGATGGAGAGCCAAGAGCATAGTATATATAGAGATTTTTCAGATCTTGTGGGGATGATTGTGCAACCGATGATCAAGACATCGCCGAATGAGACGTCCACAACAGCTCCTAGTGGATCTCGCACTGTTATTCCCTCAGAGGTGACTCCGGGCACTAATACCCAAGTTCATACTGCTACACCGAGCACTGAGGCGCCGACAAATGGAGACACTGCATAAAATAACTTTTCTTTACCTCCCTCTCTGTCTTACTTACTTTTACTTTTGGATACTTTTATTCGCATTTGAGGACAAATGATTTTTGTTTGTGGTGGGATAAGGCCCACCTTTGTGCATATTTATTTTGATTATATATTTTGGGTTGTGAGCTATTATTGTGTTATTACACTGCTTTGCATGGATGTTTGAGCTTGTGGCTCCTTTTATTTTAAATTGCAAAATGATTTTGACCCGTCCAAAAAATTTTGCCACCTTTTGTGTGTTGAATGTAGCTGTTCTTTTGCAAAATTTAAGTCTCAGTTCTGATTAATACCGATGAGTTGAATAGTGCTCTCAATCGAACGAACATGAATGCGCGGCTACCATGAGGCCAAATGAAGTTGCATAGACAATATATGAACTCTTTGAATTTCGTTATGACTAGCCTAGTATCGAATTGAGTCTCTTGTGATGACCATTGCACACTAGCGAAAGTGTGGAGTCTTGTTTTACTATAGTGTAAATTCCTAGTGTGTTGAGCTTACTTTGAAACATGCATGATAGATCCTAGAATTTGCCCTGTTGGTCCGGTCGACTAAGTGAGGCTATCTCTTGATATGATATTAGGAAAATCTAAGAGTGTGAACCAATTTGATATATACCTCTTTTGTGGCCTACCTTGTCATTGTGTAAACCGCTTTTGAACACCCCTTGAGCCTTACCTTCCTTTGGAAGAAACTTGATAAAAATTAGACCTTTGTTTATCCATTAACCATAATCCTCATGAAGTTGTGGTTAGTTGAATAGCCAACTTAGGCCAAAAGCCTAAGTTGCGGGTGAGGTGAAAATAGAAGGCAAATCAAGAAAGTACAAGAAAGTCCCTCTTACCTATGGTTTTGAGAAAAATGGAACCCCTCCATATAAAAAAAAAGAGAAGAGAAGAATGAAAAAGGAAGTTGTGAAATAAAGTACAAAAGAAATGGGGTTTCCAAACAATCCATGGAGAGTGATTAATAGGATGACTTATGAGCACTAAAGAGACTGATGAAGGATAAGGAAAGGAAGTGTTGTGAACACCACATTTCATGAGGATGTAAGCCCCTGAGCCTAAAATGAACATACTTCTGCACTCAGCCCTATTACAGACCTTGAGAAGACCTTTTTGATCTTGAGTAAGCCAAAATTAATGTTGATTGGAAAATACGGGCAAACCTATGGGTAATAGCATGCATTGTGTTCTTTTTTATGAGTATGAGCGTTGCATTTGATTTTGAAGCTTTAAAGTATAAACCATTGTGTGTGAATATGGAATCATTCCTCGTGTGAGGGCATTTGAACACTTTAGTTGACCTTGAACCTGCATTTGAAGCAAGTATTGTGAGCATGAGATTCTCTGATATTGGTGAGTCACAACTTGAATCTTTGAGTGCACATTTGATCATTGAATAAGTAAATTGAGTTTTGTTGTGTCCATTCATTATTGATTCTTCTGTAGCACTGTTCGAGACACCCTTTTTGAATGGCTGAACTTGAATTTGCTTGAGGACAAGGAAAATTTTAAGTTGGGGGTGTTGATGATTCCACAAATTGGACTCATTTAGGGCTATGTTTAGATAGAATTAGTGTCCTCAAATGCATATTTTGTCTCAATATCTGATGAAAACCTTTAAGTTTCAAGTATTTGGAATTTGAGGGAAAGCGTGGACACTACTTAGCCAAAAGAAACAAATCAGTTGAAAGAACGAAGAAATGAAGATCTGAGAATCACCGAACCCGTTCGGCCAGTCAGCAAAAAGTCTTACCCTCGCCGTTTGTTCCAGTGTGCTGAGTCCTGAAGGAAATAATCAAATCGGCGGTGAAAAGGAGTTGTCGGCGTGAAACCTAGCAGTTCCGTGAAGCAGTACTATGTCGCCCAATAATCCAGGAAGCGAAGATGCTGAAGGCAAGAGCTGAACGGTGATGAAGCAGACCAAAGGAAGGATCGCCAACTGCGCCGAATGGCTACATCGCAGCACATTTTCTGAAAACTAAAAATACTAGTTCAGTTTTTATTCTTAGTAGTCTTTTTTTAGATGTATTAAGTTTGGAATACAATTTTGAGAGACAATATTCTTTGTAAGCTTGGAGAGGGTTTTGAAGAACTTGAAGATTCAAAGGGTTTCAACTCCATGATTTTGACTTGGGTCTTGTGGATTCTTCACTTTTGAATTGCTTTAAGACTTAATCTTGCAAAGCCATTGATGGAAACTGAGATTGGTATAGATTTTTACCTCTTTTACATGTGTAGCTGAAACCCCAATTCTTGGGGTGTGATTTTGTGAATATGGGTTAGATTAATTGTTGGGTCTTGCTTGCTGATAGTTTATTTGTAGTTTAGATGTGATTTTGTTTAGTAGTTGTGTTGGAACCTAAAGAAATTGTAGTTGTAACTATGATTTCACCTTTGTGTTTTCAGCTTGCTCGAGAGAGAGGTCGTAAAACTAAGACTACTATATTGATGGCCGGTAGGAGTAGGTCGACACGAGGTTCAGCTCGAGAGAGTGAACCCTAGTCCTTTTTCCACACACTAAGCTCGAAAGAGTAAGTGGGCTAAGGTGGAGGTTGTTCTTCATGCGGCAAGTGGGTGTCCGAGAGGAACCCATTTGATTCGGGATAAGTTGCTTGAGAGATAATTTACCCCTACTATAGTCTAGCCTAGTCAAAAATATTCAACGGATTTACTATCAAAAGCATGTACCCAATAGTCTAGTCTAACCCGTATTCCTATCACATCCCAAGAATCCCGTCTCCGCATTCGTATCTCTTTTTATTTTTGCTGATTTTACTAATTTTTCTCTTTACTTGCATACAAACCCCCCATTGATAATTGACACTCGTGTAAAACCATTTAATTTTTCATGTATTCATTCGATAAAGTCTTTAGCTACGGTTAGTTTTAGCACTTTTGCGCTTAACCACTAATTTTTAGGAACTACTCTATTGGGACTCGACCCCAACCTTTGGTTGGGTTACTATACTATTGTACAATCGTAGACACTTGCATTGGAAGTTGTGTCTTGATTATGCAAACATCACTCACCTAATAGTTTAGGCGATCCTCAGGCTGTCGTTTCTTGTTCTTTTCAAGTGCCTTGTTTCTTTTTGCCTAACATTGTTCATGCTTAGTCTCTAACTCCAAATACCTGAAACTCAAGAATTTTCATCAGTTATTGAGACAAAATATGCATTTGAGGACACTAATTCTATCAAAATAAAGCCCTAAATGAGTCCAAATCGTGGACTCATCAGTCATTTTTTCATGCTTTTTATGCCATCATGTTTTCATTTTTCTACTTACTCCTACACATACATTCCTAAACATGCCAGTTCAACCGAAATTAAAATAGACTCTTGGGGGAAAAGAACATGGGCAGGAAAACCCATAGAGAGGATTATGAGTTGGGTTACTGAGATTTCACCTTATCACTCACAATCCATTTACACTACCCCCAACAAAATAAAGTGTGATTGTCCCCAATGAACCAAAAAAAATAAAAAAGTAAGGATCAGGTGAAGCAAACCTCTGGCGCATTAGCGCCGAAGACCACTCAAGAAGCGAGTGGGTTTGGTTTCCCAGAGCCAGCAGGACAACACTCGAAACGCCGTCAGTAGCGCTCTTATCTACCATCTCAGCACCCTCAGTACTGCTCTCATCAACTCTAATAGCACCGTCACTAGTACTCATACAGCTAGATGGATTGACACCTATCTCCTTGGACCTCTGTTGTCTCATCTCCTCATCAATAATGGACGCCTTCCGAGCCACCTCAATTTGCTAGTAGAATGGGGGTGCTTCCTAGCAGCACATGATGAATCTGGTGGAGGCATATAATCTCTGAATAGGGTACTCATCAGCAAATCATCATCCGGTGCCGTAGGGGCAGACTTTACTCAGTCTCTAGGGAAGCGAGAAGTACAACGACATCAGCGGAGGCTCTCTAGCTCATTGTTGAGGGTGGTCACATCAATGGTCGGGGCTGGACTATCAAGGACTCTCAGCTCAAAGCCATACAGGCACTGATGAATGGCATGTACCTTCTGGTCTATCATATGCTCCATCCGCTGCTCAACCCTTACCTCGAACTCCGCTATAGCACGCTGCATCCATTGCCTCACTTGCTAAAGTAGGGTGGCCTTCTTTGCCTCTAGCTTCTGTACTCGAGCTAGAGGGTTGGCGGTGGAACTGGAAGAATGAGTGGCTCTTGAAGACTTAAGGGCCCGACTGGCGACCAGAAAGGGATGAGCCTAGGCATCTTCTGTAGTGCCTGGAGAGGTAGTTTCATCATCATGCATCTGCTTTACATATGCTACCAAATCATCACCCAACAGTGGCACCTCAACTTGTAGTCCCTGCAAAGCTGGAAAATGGGGCAGGGGAAGGGAAAAGTGGTGGTGGCCTTGAAGGTCCTCTCATGGATCATCGAAATCAAGATGCGGCCGAAATCTATATCCAAACTGGCAACCATAGCTGCAACCATCACCGTAGGATCCCATGTGAGTACATTATCCACCTGAGTAGGGGACACACGGTTACGCAATGGTAACTAGAAAAAATTAGCGGCAAAGGTCAAGGTCGCCTTCTTAATATCAAAACTCGGGGTCTGGACCCACTCGACTTGCTTTACATCAGTAGCAAGATGTTGGGCCAACACTTTTACAAGGGACTCCCTCTTCTCGACATCCTGCTGAAATGCTCCGCTCTGAATAACACCTATTCGATAGTCGAACTATGTTGTATTGGTGTGTAGAGTCTGGTCCGGGCCATAGATGAACCTGCGGAGAGTGGTCTCAGAGATATCCACAGAAAAACCCCGAACAAACGTAGCCTCAAGTGGTTGCTCTGTTGCGGGCTTGGACCTCTTGGAGATGGACCCTCTGATGGTAGTTGCATAGGAGGTGTAGAACTCCGGTACTATATCCTCACTGTACGTTCCGGGGGCTGTGCCATTAACTCACACTTGTGTCTGCAGAATAGCCCCGCAATGACTAGAGTGGTGTGGAGGCTACCCGTAAGAATCTAGCGGTCATCAGTGACTAGTCAAGCCATCTTTTCATTCTCATTCAGCATGCGGGCATCTCGGTATAACTGAAACTCACCCTCCACACACCATCGATTAGGCTCCTCAGTAACCGGTGTAGGCTTGGAACTGGGGAGCACTGGAATGTTGCCCGTATTATAAGATTCAGAACACAAGGCGGTGCTGTCATTAAAATTTGAGTCAGAGCCGAATGCGGACTCGAAGCTAGCCTATGATCCAATCGATGTGGGCCCTTCATCAGACTGGGGGGCGGTAACCACATCAGGATTCACCTACCGAGGTCGATTCCGTGTAGTGCATGGACCACTCCACATCTATATCCACATCGATCAGCCACATGGAAGGTGCTATAGACTGTGATTTGACCTTTGCAGCGTAAGTTGGAGCTTGATTGGGGGCCATAGTACCTGTAGATGGTTAGTTAGTACCATAACAAGCCAATAACACTCTTGGAAGAATTTTAGAACAAGAAATGAAGAAAAACAAAAAATAATATATAGGCAGTAGCCGAACTTCTGACCCACAATAGGTACCTACGGTCCGTAGATTCACAAAAAATTACACCTCGCTAAAGAAGTATAAGTGATTATTTTCAAATAAAGAGCCCAACTTACAGGTTCGGGTCGATCCCACGAAGAACATAGTTTAGACTTAAATTTAACTCACTAATATATTCGTTAAGTCAACTTATTTCTGAGACAAGTAAGTAAAAGGGTGGGGGGGGGGGATTTATGAAACAAATTAACTGAGTGTTGTTTAAGTAACAAGTGAGCCAGATTCAAACTTTGAGTTATCAATATGAGTACGAAACTAGGGTGTATGTGTTCCCTATAAGCTCTTAAACGGTAATCATAATAATAGTAATTCTTTCCTAGTTTTTACACGCAAAGTTTGTTAAAAAGGTATCCCTAAGTGACCTTTACCTCAGATTAGACATCACATCAATGTATGGTTTAGTTTTCACCCTCACACTAATTGACATTATACTAGTAGATAGTATAACACTAAATCTTTGTTGATAATTTTATTTTATTAACTACCTCCTTGGTCTGGCAAGTAGCAACAAGGCAAGTTCTAACACGTTCATGATGAGTCCACAAATTAGAATCATTTAGGGCTATATTTCTATAGAATTAGTGTCCTCAAATTCATATTTTGTCTCAATATCTGATGTAAGTCCTTAAGTTTCAGGTATTTGAAGTTTGAGGCAAAACATGGACACTACTTGGCAAGAAGGAACAAGGCGGCTGAAAACAACAAAGAAATGATGGCCTGAAGATCGCCAAGCCCAGTTGGCGGGTCACCAATCGGTCTGGAGATCGCCGATTGTTCCAGTGTGCTATGCCCTAAAGGGAAAGATCAAGTTGGATCGCCGAGTGTATCAACAATCCCGACTAACTGCGCCGAATGGTCCTCCGCAACACAAATTTTCAAAAACTATAAATACTTTTTAAAAATTTCTAGCTTAGTAACACTTCTATTAGTAGAACTTTTTACAGCTTTTGAGAGAGTCTAAGTTTTAGAGGGTTATGGAAACTTTGTTCTAAGACCTTAAATATTCAAAGGGTTTCAACTCCAAAAAATTGGACGTGGGTCTCGAAGATTCTTCACTTTTGACATGTTTTAAGACTTAATTATTCATACCCAGTTGATTGAAACTGATATTGGTATCAATTTTTACCTCTATTACATGTCTAGCTAAAACCCCAATTCTTGGGGTGTGATTTTGTGAATATGGGCTTAATTATATGTTGGTTCTTGCTTGTTGATGGTTTATTTCTTGTTTAAATATGATTTCTTTTAGTAGTTGTTTATGAACTTAATGGGATTGTAATTGCAAATACGATTTCATCTTAGTGTTTTTGGCTTGCTCGAGAGAGAGTAAACTAAGACTACTAATTTGATAGCCGGTGGTATTGGCTAAACATGGGTTCAACTCAAGTGAGTGAATCCTAGTCTTTCTCCCGCACATTCAGCTTGAGAGAGTGAATGTGCTTAGACGAAGGTTGTGCTTAATGCGGCAACTCGGTGTTCGAGAGAAACTGAGTTGATTCGGGGTAAGATGCTAGAGAGAGAATTTACCCCCACTATAGTCTAGCCTAGTC
>JAJONQ010032575.1:0-26233 GCA_036250385.1 Solanum microdontum | reverse complement strand
AATGGTATATGTTTGTAGTTATTTTGTTTCTATGGGGTATTTTCTTAGTTTCCCCAAGAAAAGTTGAGTAACTTTTTGGATAAATTTTTTCTTTTTCTCTATATAAATGAAATCTGCCCTATATATATTTGATTATTCTCACACATATTTTTATTTTACTTCTTTTATTCAACGGCTAATTTGAATTTATTAATTTGATAATTGAATTTATGTTTCCTGTAAAATATATTATAGATGCCCCCGTTATTTTTTACAAATACAAAAACTAAATTGAAAGATAGCTATAAAAAATTGGTTTTAATTACAATATAGCCACAAAAAGTATTAGTTTGAAGTTTTCTTTTCTCTTTTTCCATTCACACCTCTTTCTTTTTATTTCTCATATTTTCACACTAAGGAATGAAAAAATATGAAATAAGAACTGAAAACTCAAATAATGATAATCAAAAAGGTCAAAACCTAATTCATGGGAGAAAAAGATCATGTATATTCTTACATGAATTTTTTAAAATTTAAAAATCAAAAGTATAAATTTAAAATTATTTTTTTTACTCCCGTTTGATGAAAAGGGTATATGTGTACTATTTTTGTAACAAAGGGGTATATGGGAGCCATTTTTTGTAACGATGGGGGTAAATGTAAGCCACTTTTGTAACGAGGGGTATATCAATTCCAAAAAGCAAAGTTTAGGGTATATCAAACCCTTTTCCCTTTTATAAAATAAAAAATAAAAAATAAAATTTATTTTTTCACTTTCGCTAGATGAAAAAGGGTATATGTGAGCCACTTTTATGGTGTTGGGGGTATATCAACTCTAAATATAAAGTTGAGGGGTATATTAGACTTTTTCCCAAAACAATAATACTTGTTTCATTTTATGTATGTTGTAAAATAAAGAGAAAATTTTAAAAATAACAAATACTTGAAACATAATGAGGCAAAAATAGCTATAGTTTGCTAATAACGATTCCTAGCTACCTGTTAGTGTTACGCCTCGAGACTAGCCCCTAGACGTAACACAGGACCTAGGGTCACAAGTAATCTCAAGATATCCCTGAATATGGAATATCACAAGTAAACTGAAATAGTTCTATGTCAATGGAAGCATAACTGAAAGATGAGTAAATGTGAAAGAGTTCAACTGAGATTTGAGAATATAACTGAGTTTAAATGTGGAATAACCCAAGAACAACTGAATTTGACTCTATGTTTGAAAGCCTCTAATATTGATGAGTTGCTGGGACAATGTAACATCTCTCTATTTGAAAGAACTAGAAAGAGCTAGAATTAGAAATAGTCATTTTTGGAAAGAATGAAAAATCTGGAAAAATTGGTTAAGTTAGGTTAAGATTGAGTTTTGGTCAACTTCAAATAACAATAAATCCTAGTTCAAGATGAGTTAGGTGTGTTTGGAGATACCGTAGGAAAGATCTTTGAATTATCTTTCCAACGCCGCCGAGTTTGCTCAATTCGGAGTTCGTATGAGTGAGATATACCCATTCGAAGTTGGAATGTTTGGATAAGGAACGTCTAATCCGGATTTTGAAAGGGTAGTTTGGTCTTTTCCTTACCCAATTATTATATTTCGATTTTATGGGTTTAATTGGTGCCTAATCAGAATTAGATCAGTTTAGACAATTGGAAATTTACTCTAGGGCTTGGAGAAAAGAGAAAAGAGGAGAAAGGAGAAGAAAAGTTCAAGATTCGTCAAGATCGTGCAATTTCGTGTGGATTTCGCCAAGGACTTAATCCCTACAAGGTATGTGAGACTCTCATAGCTGTGGGTTCGTTCACCTATGTGCCAAACATGTTTATCTCAGCGTGAATTCGTCCTAAAAAGGTTGAAGTTTGATGTTCTTGAAATTGGCTTTAGTTCTTGAGAGTTGAAGGGATTGTTGAGTTCTTGATGGAATTGTGTCGATTTTTAGAGTGATATTTGATTAGATTCTATGTTCAAGTACTGGGTATCTAAAACTAAAGAGGAATTGAAAAAAAGAATCAAAATTTAGGCGATTTGGGGTTAGAAAACGAAGAAGGAAAAAGTCGGGAGAATCTAGGTACAAAGTCCGCATCGCGGACCTGTTCCTCAGGATGGGAAAATTCTTCTTCGCGTAGCGGAGCAGTCACAGACCGTTCTGTCTCAAAATTTATTTTGCGACCAAATATAAAAATGTATCTCCGCGTCGCGGACTTGCTTCTAGACAATGATTATCTTGATCGTTTCTCATGTTTAACTATCTAAAAACACTCCTAAACATCATGAGATCCTTTCTATCACAAATCACAATCGTTGAATCCATAAATTCAAATTCAGGGAAAGTTAAAAGTCAAGTCTAGAGAGTTCTTAGAGTCATTTCAAAAGTCTTTTGCAAACGTTTTAACTTTGTTTTAAGACCTGAGTTTTGAGTTGAGTAAAGAGTAAAGATCAATGTTCTTTTATTCAAAAGAGTATATGGGGACTATGTATTCCCAGAAGAGTAAATGTTTTCACATTTAAACAAGAAAGGAAACACCAATTTCCAAATGAGCTTTTAAGCTAGTTTTGAGTAATTATCTCAAACCACGGAAAGAGTTTTGTTTTTACAAACATATGAGCTGAGTATATTTTGGGAGTAGTATTGAGCACCGATATGGGGATGAGTTCATAATAACTCAAGTCTCCATAAACCATGTAGCCATCATGGGTAGAAAGGGTCATACTTAGTGATTTTTAGCATAGACTAGTGGATCAACTTAGTTAAGGCGTTCTATATGACGGCAAAGTATAGGACAATTTGGGCAACATGGTAAAGACACTGTATCATCACTTAGGCTCATAGTGGTGGTTGTCGGTTAGAGAAACTCCCACAGTATTATATTACTTTATATGTAATTGAGTTGCTATTGTATTTTCTTTAATACATTGAGTTGTCACTTACTGTTTTTAAATGCTTTGTATAAACTCCACTATTACTGTTGTTTTTACGTTGCATTTGAGTTGAGTTATTCATGAGTTGAGTAAAGCCAATGTAAGTGTTCCTTTAATATTTATTTCAAGCTTATGTCATGTTTAGTTTTCCCCTAGCATACTCGTACATTCAATGTACTGATGCCATTTGGTCTGCATCATTTTATGGTACTGACACAGGTAACCAGGATCAACATCCAACGCTTCGTTGATCCAGTTGAGCACTCAGACTCATTTAGTGAGTCTCCTTACTTTCTGGAGGACTCCTTTTACATTACTTTAGTATTTCAGTTGTTAGGATGATCGGGGGTCTAGTCCCGACATCTGTAATGACCCTAAAAATGAATAAGTGAAACTAGAGCCTAACGTGTGTGTATTTGAGTTTGGTGTGAGGTTTCATGTTGTTTGATGTTGTCCCGAGCTATAGTTGAGGGGTTTAGGGGTTAAACGTCAAGGTACAACTCCCCATGGACCACCCTAGGGGCCTTTGAGGAGGACCCTAAGTCTAACCCCCAAGGCTACCCCAAAACAGGAAGGGGTCTACTTCCCGTAGGTCCATCCACGCCTCGTGGATGGCCTCTGTAGGTCAAGGGACCCCGAACCAAGCCACAACCACAAATGACGGAGGGACAGTACGGTCTATGACCCCATCCACGATCTGTGGATGGGGTCTCATGAATTAGACCTGCATGGTTTTGACTCGGCCATTATAGGGGTGAATTGGTAAATTTCACCCCAAGTCTTTTTAAGTGTATGGATGGTTATTTTAAGTATATTAAGACATTTTAAGTGTATGAAAATATTAAAACCCTATTTTAGATTCATTATTCAATTTGTCCAAATCAAAACCCCTCCCTCTCAAAAGGTCCTCTCTAGAAACTCCATTGGAGATCAAGGTCAAGTTCAAGCTAGGATTGGGAATTTTAAGGTGTTTCTTCTTCAATATTTGTGGGGAATCAATTGCAAGGTATGGTGGTCTTGATCCTTGTCTAATTTTCCATTCAAGGAGCCAAATCAAATGTGATTTCAAATCATGAAAATCTAGGTTTTCACTCAATCTCATGGGTTCTTTCATCAAACGATTTTAAAGGTTTACTAATGTCAAGTTATGATTATATTGATGTTTAACTGATGATTTTACTCTATGAACCCATGATCCTTCTCAATTTCTAAATTGTGTCTTATGAAATGGGTTTGTTGATCATGAATGAATGTTGATGAATTATGTGTAAAATGATTTAGATTATTGAATTGTATTATTATCTATGCTTAATTATGGTGAATTGTTAGTGAATTGAGGATTTGTTATCATAGCCTTGAAAAGGCAAGATTGAGCTAATTACTTGTTGCAGTAGAATTGTATTAGAGATGTTGATCCACTTGAAAGGTGGAGGTGTTTAATTACTTTGTATGTTGTGATCATGTCCTTGAAGGCATAATGTGAGGAATTGAAGTATTATCATGATGTTGTATATATGAATGTGATGTGAAGCATGTGTGTGATCTAAGTGAATGAATGATGATCATGTTTAGAAGCAAATTGTGTTAGGATTGAATGTTATCTCTCTATTGACACTTGTGGATGAAGGTGATTATGTGAAAGGCGATTCTCACATACACACACACACTTGAATGAAGAATTAATGAAGTTCAATGATAATGTTAATGATGATAGAGTGCTATTTGAAAGGCTATTCTCAATTGTACTCTAATGAATGATAATGACTTGTTGTGAAAGGACTTTCTCACAATAAAGGGATTCTTAGGTAAAAGGCTATTCTTATCTTTGAATCTATGAGCTTTTCAATGAATGAATGTTGGGATGGGATGGATACTCATCCGGGAGTTTAGACGGAGTATCTACTAACAATCCCTATATCCCATTTTAGTGAATGTTGGGTTTGGGATGGATGCTCATCCGGGAGCTGAGGCGGGGTATTTAGTAGCAATCGCTTATCCCATAATGAACTAATGCAATCGATGTCAAATACTTCGTGATGAATAATGCCAAGCACCGAGTGAATATGAATTGAGGTGGATGCTTATCCGTGAGTTGAGGTGGGGTATATAGTAGCATTTTCCCTATCCCATAACTATGTGCCCACATAGGTCTAGCTAGTGGATCCACTTAAGCTATAAAACGATGGTCCTACCTTAGGCAAGTCGGAATCCCTTTATCCGGTAAGGGTGACACCGAGATTCCATGTCAAGCTTGCATGGTCTATGCCGGTTAAGGCTTACCCCCACAAAGAATGTTAATGAACTATGGCTTCTTAAGAATGCACTACTTAGTGTGGGTGGTGGTATGGGACGCCATCTATGCATTGCACAAATAGGCTTTGAGAGAGGTCATGGTGTGTTCCTTTATAATTTTAAATGAAATGAATGAGCTCTTATGATAATGTTAATAAGATTATTGGCTTTATGTCTAATGAATGAAGGCGTTCTTAATGAAGCTAATGAAGAATGGGTGACTTAAATGCTTATTTGTCTAATGTGAAGATGCATGCTAAACTTGGATTGTATTATGAGTTACTTCCTTATTATGACTTGTTGAGTATGAATGTGCCTTGTCTGTTGTGACTTCAAAGGAGTACTTAGTGTGAGTAGTAGTATGGGATGCTACTTGCACATTGCACATGTATGACTTATAGTAGTCTTAGATGTTGGTCTTAATGTGATGATTATGACTTATATAATGTTTATGTCTCTTATATGCTTTATTGTGTGAAGATGGAAATGTTGAATGGTAAGTTCACTTTTGGTGACCTTAAGGTGGTACTTTGGTGTGGATGGTGGTATGGGACGCTATCCATACATTCACAAAGTATAGCTTGAGGGTTACTTGAGGTGAAGGCTTAAAGTGAAGGTAATTGTTTATATGTGGATTGTGTTCTAATGTGAAAATGTGACTTGCATTTGGTTGTGACTTATATTATGCCGCTTTTATCAATGTTCATGAACTTTTACTATATCATGACTTTCAAACAAATATGTCTGTTTTAAGCATGTTTTTGCATGACTTCCATACTTAGTACATCTAATGTGCTAACCCATATTTCTTCTCTCTTTTTACCAAAGTGTAGGGTTTGGAGATATTGGTGTTTTATGCTTGAAGGATCGATTTCTAAGGTGCTTGAGGATGAAGACTTGGTGAGTTCTCATAGTTTCGAGGACAAAACCCATTATGTTCCTTTTTGTGTCTTTTAGCTTATGTTACACTTTTGTATGGGCTAAGTCCCAATGTTGTATTCAAAGTATCAGATGGTTTGAGACATAGTATATAAAGTCTAGAAAGTTTTCTACTTGCTTTTTAATGAAAATGTCTTCGATTGTAAAGAAAGTTTTAAATTCTCCTCTATTTTCCTATGTTCTTCTGTTCAAGAATGGTATGAGGCTTTTATTAGACCCCTTCGGGTCGAGTACGCAGTGTCATGTCTAAGGGGTGCTCTCGAGGAGTGACAAACATGGTATCAGAGCGCAAGATTTTAGAATGGTCTTAAGATGTCTCAAACCACATCTAGTAGAGTCTTGTTCGTAATGTGAAGCGCGCCACATTATGAACAGGAGACTATTGGGTGTTAAGAAAGTTTCACTTCTTAATTCTTCAAGTCGTGCCATAGAGTTTAGCTCTATAATGTCTCTCTCTTGTTCCTTATGTGACGGTCTTTAGAGTATGACCCTTGAAAGGTTTATGTTACTTGGGTTGAGGGAGAGAAAAAGTTGGTTGTGATGCCAACTATGGCTATGTGACTTGATAGATTGAGATTATATATTGTGGTGTGTGAGTGATGCCTTAAGAGGTATGGTGAGTTCAGGAGTTTAGACCTGGTGTGGCAGACTCATATGAGACCTTGAGTGGCGTGGTAAGGTTGATTGTGAGCAATAGTTGCTTAATGAGGACCTTCCTAGTTTAAAAGTACCGGTAAATTGATGGTTTCTTGTAAGTAGTGAATGTCTTGATTAGGGTTCCGATGTTATGTTCATGATGACCTTAGTTGGGTTTACTCCTAAGTGGGGGCTGGTATGTTGAGTAGTAAGGTTGTTGAGAGTTTCGATATCCTTACCTCTTCCTTTATGTGCCTATTCAAGCCTAAGACAAAGAGTTCCTTTTTGGCTTGTTTCATGTTTTTTTTGGAGTCATGTGTGATATTGTGTTTCCATGTTCTCCTTATGTTATGCATGTTCTAGTTGAATTCTTGTTCATATTGGAAAAATGAGTTTTCATAAATTATGTTCCTCATGTGAATGTGCATTTAGTATGAGTTACTTACATGCTTCATGAGGTTAAATGGTGAACATGCCTAAATGTGCTTCTGAGTGAAATTACATAATGTGCTTAATGATGTTGTGATGAGCATGATGTGATTTGGAGAAGGAAGTTCCTCCAATGAAATGAAGAATTCGAAGTTTTGATGCATAATGAGTTTGTAGATGTAGTTCCTACCTTCTTGAATTGCATGGACTATGTTTGACCTTATTGATGTGGAGTTGATGTTTCCTCCTAGTTTGTGCATTGTTTATTATGTTGCATGATTGATGGGCTGCTAGTCTTGAGTCGTTACCCCTTAATGTGTTTAAAGTGTCATTCGAGGACGAATGTTCCTAAGTGGGGGATAATGTCACGACCCTAAAAAGGAATAAGTGAAACTAGATCCTAACGTGTGTGTGTTTGAGTTTGGTGTGAGGTTTCATATTGTTTGATGTTGTTCCGAGCTATGGTTGAGGGGTTTAGGGGTTAAATGTCAAGGTACAACTCCCTATGGACCACCCTAGGGGCCCTTGAGGAGTGTCCTAAGTCTAACCCCCAAGGCTACCCCAAAACAGAAAGTTGGACAAAATTTGATGACCTACGGAAGGGGTCTAAGCCCCGTAGGTCCATCTTGGATGTTGGTCTTAATTTGATGATGTGACTTATATAATGTTTATGTCTATTAGATGCTTTATTGTGTGAAGATGGAAAGGTTGAATGGTAAGTTCACTTTTGGTGACGTTAAGGTGGTACTTTGGTGTGGATGGTGGTATGGGACGCTATCCATACATGGCACAAAGTATAGCTTGAGGGTTACTTGAGGTGAAGGCTTAAGGTGAAGGTAAAGGTTCATATGTGGATTGTGTTCTAATGTGAAAATGTGACTTGCATGTTGGTTGTGACTTATATTATCCCTCTTTTATTAGTGTTCATGAACTTTTGCTAAAATGGCATATATCATGACTTTCAAACAAAAATGTCCGTTTTAAGCATGTTTTTGCATGGCTTCCATACTTAGTACATCTAATGTGCTAACCCATATTTCTTCTCCCTTTTTGCCAAAGTGTAGGGTTTGGAGATATTAATGTTCTATTCTTGAAAGATCAGTTTCTTAGGTGCTTGAAGATGAAGACTTGGTGAGTTCTCATAGTTTCGAGGACAAAAACCATTATGTTCCTTTTTGTGTCTTTTAGCTTATGTTAAGATATTGTATGGGCTAAGTCCCAATGTTGTATTCAAAGTATCAGATGGTTTGAGACATAGTATATAAAGTCTAGAAAGTTTTCTGCTTGCTTTTTAATGAAAATGTCTTCGATTGTAAAGAAAGTTTTAAATTCTCCTCAATTTTCCTATGTTCTTATGTTCAAGAATGCTATGAGGCTTGTATTAGACCCCTTCGGGGTCGAGTACGCCGTGTCACGTCTAGGGGATGCTTTTGAGGTGTGACAATATCCCTCTTTATTTTAAAGGCTTCATATACGAGTAGTCATAGTTCTTTAGTCTTGTATTTCAGATGTTTTGCTATAAGACTTGAGTTTCCATCTATGGCTAGTTTGAATGTTTTATTCTTAAACGTCTTGAGTTTAAATTGAGATAGTTGTTTTATAAATGCATTTGATCTTTGTAATAATGCTTAAAGTCTTCCGCTGAGAGTCTAGCCAGGCCAAGGGTTCGTTTGGGGCCAACAATGGTTCTCAAGTGCAATCCCCCCAGAGTGTAGGCTCGGAGCGTGAAAAACTTGATATCAGAGTTGAAGAGTCCTAGGGAGTCTATGAAGCAGTGTCTGTAGAGTCCTAGTTATCGATGTAAAACGCGCCACATCTATAATTAGGAGGCTGCAACATTTAGAAAATTCCTTCACTTCTTTCATACTCATTTCGTGCGATAGATTTCCTCTCTATAAAGTCTCTTTCTAACTAGTGCTTGCGCGTGTCTTTCAGTTGATCATGCCTCCAAGAAGAGCTGTCTGAGGTCGTCCTGCTACGCATAATGTTGAGGAGCAAGGGCTACCAAACGCACCTGAAGTGCAACCTCAAGGAGAAGGTACCATTGTTGAGTTTAGGGAAGCGATAAGAATGTTGAGTCAAGCTCTGACCAACCAAGCTGGGCAGAGAGAGAACCGACATGAAGTGAATGATACTTCGAGGATCCGTGAGTTCTTAAGGATGAATCCTCCAAGTTTCACTAGTTCAAGCACTATTGAGGATCCAGAGAATTTTATTGAGGAACTGCGAAAGGTATTTGAAGTTATGCACGTTGCCAATGCTGAGCGAGTGGAACTACCTGCATATCAACTGAAGAATGTTGCTAGGACTTGGTTTAACCAGTGGAAGAAGAATAGGGCTAAGGATGCACCGATTTTGAGTTGGGATGTGTTCGAGAGTGCTATCTTTGGGCTTTTCTTTCCCCAAGAACTAAGAGAAGCCAAGGTATGGGAATTCCTTACCCTGAAGCAAGATTCACTAAATGTTCATGAGTATGGGTTGAAGTTCACCCAACTTTCCCACTATGCTCCGGAGATAGTTGCGGATATGCGGACCAGGATGAGTCTATATGTTGCTGGGTTGTCCCATTTGTCAAGAAAAGAGGGCAAGACGGCTATGTTAATTGGGGATGTGAATATAGAAAGGTTGATGGTTTATGTGCAATAAGTTGAAGAGGAAAAGCTGAGGGATATGGAGGAGTTCAGAAACAAGAAAACTAAGACATGGAAAGAGTCTGGGAAGCAAAGGAATAATGTGAACCGTTCCTCCTTCCATCAGAAGCAAAAGGGACATGCTCCATCATCTGCTAGTGCACCTGCACCCAGAAACAAATGTGAGTATAATGGTCAGAATTCACAGAACTTCAGAGCTAGACTTGCACAGTCTCAGGGTAGTGTTGCACAAGGAGGTAATTGGGTTCCTGCGTGTTCTGAGTGTGGTAGGACCCACCCAGGTAAGTGTCGTGATGTCTCCACATGTTATTTCAAGTGCGGACAAGAGGGTCACTTCATGAAAGAGTGCCCTAAGAACCGGCAAGGTAATGGGAATCAGGACAATAAAACCCAATCTTCATAAGTTTCTCCACCAGACAGAGCTGCATGTAGAGGAGCTACTTTGGGGGCAGGCGGAGGAGCAAACCACCTATATGCTACATTAGTCGTTAAGAGCAAGAGAATTCTCCAAATGTTGTCACTGGTATGATCAAAGTCTTTACTCTTAATGTTTATACTTTGATAGACCCAGGAGCGAGTTTATCTTTTGTGAATCCTTATGTTGCGATGAAGTTTGATGTTATTCCTGAAAAACTTAGTGATCTCTTCAGTGTTTCTATACCTATTAGGGAGTCTATTCTAGCTCTAGCGTGATTGTACCAATTCCATCAATCACAAGAACACCATGGATGATTTAGTTGAGTTAGACATGGTAGATTTTGATGTCATTCTAGGTATGGACTGGCTTCATGCCTCCATTGATTGTAGAACTCGAGTTGTTAGGGTCCAAATTCCTAATGAGCCAGTTATAGAGTGGAGTAGCAGTTCAGCAGTGCCTAAGGGTCATTTCATTTCGTACCTTAAGGCGAGATAGTTAGTTTCCAAGGGTTGTGTCTATCACTTAGTCAGAGTTAAGTGTTGAGACACCTCATATTCAGTCAGCTCCAGTAGTAAAAGAGTTTTCAGAAGTTTTTCCAGATGATCTTCTCTGAGTCCTTCCTGAGAGAGAAATAGACTTTGATATAAACCTTCTTCTAGATACTCGTCCTATCTCTATTCCGCCATATAGGATGGCACCAGCAGAGTTGAAAGAGCTTAAAATAAAGTTGAAAGATCTCCTTGCTAAGGGTTTTATTCGACTAAGTGTCTCACCTTGGGGCGCTCCGGTCTTATTTGTGAGAAAGGAAGATGGTTCCTTAAGATGTGTATAAATTACCGTCAGTTGAATAAGGTTCCCGTCAAGAATAAGTATCCTCTTCCGAGGATTGATGATCTCTTCGATCAACTTCAGGGTGCTACCTGTTTCTCTAAGATAGACCTTAGATCAGGGTACCATCAGTTGAAAGTAAGGGAATGTGATATTTCAAAGACACCTTTCAGGACCCGTTATGGTCATTATGAATTTCTGGTCATGTCCTTTGATTTGACTAATGCGCCTGCACTCATGGACCTTATGATTAGAGTATTCAAGCCTTATTTAGATATGTTTGTTATCGTGTTCATTGATGATATACTAATCTATTCGAGAAATGAGGAAGATCATGCTTGCCATCTCAGAATAGTTCTCCAAACTCTTAAGGATAAAGAGTTGTATGCTAAGTTCTCGAAATTTGAGTTTTGGCTTGAGACTATGGCATTCTTAGGCCACATTGTTTCTGGTGATGGGATTAGAGTTGATACTCAAAAAATAAAGACAGTGCAGAATTGGCCTAGACCCACATCTCCAACTAATATTGGGAGTTTCTTGGGGTTGGCTGGATAATATAGAAGGTTCGTAGAATGGTTCTCATCCATTTCGTCTCCGTTGACAAAGTTGACTCAGAAGACAGTTAAGTTTCAATGGTTTGAAGCTTGTGAGAACAGCTTTCAGGAATTGAAAAAGAGGTTGACTACTGCCCAGTATTGACTGTACCAGAAGGTACCCAAGGCTTTGTTGGGTATTGTGATGCGTCTAGAGTTGGTTTGGGTTGTGTGTTGATGCAGAATGACAAAGTTATAGCTTATGCCTCCATATAGTTGAAAGAAGTTATAGCTTATGCCTCCAGATAGTTGAAAGTTTATGAGAAGAATTACCTAACCCATGATCTAGAATTGGCTGTCGTAGTATTTTCTTTAAAAATATGACACCATTATCTTTATGGTTTTCATGTGGATGTGTTCACCGATAACAAGAGTTTTCAGTAGGTGTTTAGTCAGAAAGAGCTTAATCTCATACAAAGAAGGTGGTTAAATTTACTCAAAGATTATGGCATGAGTATTCTTTATCACCCAGGTAAGGCTAATATTGTTGCGGATTCCTTGAACAGGTTGTCCATGGGTAGTACATCCTATTTTGAGGAAGATAAGAGAGAGTTAGCAAAAGATGTGCACAGACTTGCACTCTTAGGAGTTCGACTAATGGATTCCATAGAAGGAGGAGAAGTGGTGATGAATGGGGCAGAATCATCATTAGTGTCTGAAGTTAAAGAGAAGCAAGAACAAGATCCTATTTCGCTTGAATTGAAGGCAAATGTTTATAAGCAAAAAGTAATGGCTTTTGAACAAGGGGGATATGGAGTATTGAGGTATCAAGGTAGGTTGTGTGTACCAAGGGTGGATGAACTCCAAGAGAGTATCATGGAGGAATCTTATAGCTTTAGATATTCCATTCATCCGGGTTCCACAAAGATGTATCATGGCTTGAGATAGGTTTATTGGTGGAGTAGTATGAAAAAGGGCATTGCAGAATTTGTTGCTAAGTGTTTGAATTGCGAACAAGTTAAGGTAGAGCATTAAATGCCCGATGGTATGGCTCATAATATAGAAATTCCGGAATGGAAATGGGAGATGATCAATATAGACTTCATCACAGGTTTACCAAGGTCTCGCAGGTAACATGATTCTATTTTGGTGATTGTTGATAGAATGATGAAATCAACCCACTTTTTGTCGGTAAAGACTACCTATACAACAGAGTACTATGCCAAGTTGTATCTTCAAGAAGTAGTTAGACTTCATGGAGTTTCAGTCTCCATTATTTCAGACAGAGGTGCGCAATTTAGTGCACACTTTTGGAAGTCATTTTAGAAAGGCTTGGGTTCAAAGGTGAACTTGAGTACTGCTTTTTTATCCTCAAACATATGCTCAATAAGAGCGCACTATTAATACCTTAGAGGATATGTTGAGGCTTGTGTGATTGATTTCAAAGGTAATTGGGATGATCACCTGCCTCTCATCAAGTTCACTTACAACAATTACCACTCTAGCATCCAGATGGCTCCTTATGAAGCTCTTTATGGGAGAAGATGCAGATCTTCAATTGGATGGTTTGAGAATGGTGAAGCTGGGTTAATAGGACCAGACTTAGTTCATCAGGCTATGGAGAAGGTGAAAGTTATTCAAGAGAGGTTGAAAACAGCGCAGAGTCGTCAAAAATCCTACACTGATGTTAGGAGAAGGGAGTTAGAGTTTGAGGTAGATGATAGGGTCTACTTGAAAGTTTCACCCATGAGGGGTGTCATAAGATTTGGTAAGAAGGGGAAGCTTAGTCCCCGATATATTGGTCCTTGCAGAATATCCAAGAGGATTGGCAATGTAGCTTATGAGTTAGAGCTACCACGAGAGTTTGCAGCAGTTCATCCAGTATTTCATATTTCCATGTTGAAGAAGTGCATGGGGGATCCTTAACTTATCATACGAACCGAAGATATTGGTATCAAGGATAGCTTATCTTATGAGGAGATTCCTGTTCAGATTCTAGATCGCCAAGTTCGCAAGTTGAGGACCAAGAAAGTAGCATCAGTCAAAGAGCTTTGGAGAAACCAGTTTGTTGAGGAAGCTACTTGGGAAGCTGAGGAAGATATGAAGAAGAGAAATCTACATCTCTTTGATCCTGGAGAAGTTCCAGATCAAGGTACGAGTTCTCTTCTTAGTACTCTTTAAATTGATATGCTTACTGTGTTTGATTTGCTTGTTAGGTGTTTGAGCTGAATGTTAGATGTTACACCCTTAGCCTAATAAGAATAATCTCATTCGAGGATGAATGTTCCCAAGGGGGAGATATTGTAACATCTCGCTATTTGAAAAAACTAGAAAGAGCTAGAATTATAAATAGTCATTTTTGGAAAGAACGAAAAATCTGGAAAAACTGGTCAAGTTATGTTAAGATTGAGTTTTGGTCAACTTAAAATGACCATAACTCCTAGATCAGAATGATTTAGGTGTGTTTCCATACTCTGTAGGAAATACCTATGAACTATCTTTCCAACGCCACCGAGTTTGCTCAATTCCTAGTTTGTATGAGTGAGATATGCCCATTCGAAGTTGGGTTATTTAGATAAGAAAAGTCTAATCCGGATTTTGGACAGGTAGTTTGGTCTTTTCCTTACCCAATTATTTTATTTCTATTTAGGGGTTTAATTGGGGACTAATAAGAATTAGATCAGTTTAGACAATTGTAAATTTACGATAGGGCTTGGAGAAAAGAGAAAAGAGGAGAAAGGAGAAGAAAAGTTCAAGATTCGTCAAGATCATGCAATTTCGTGTGGATTTTACCAAGGATTTCTCATAGCATTGGGTTCGTTCACCCACGCTCCAAACATGTTTATTTCAGCGTGAATTCATCCTTAAAAGGTTGAAGTTTGATGTTCTTGATATATGTTCTTGAAATTGGCTTTAGTTCTTGAGAGTTGATGGGATTGTTGAGTTCTTGATGGAATTGTGTCAATTTTTAGAGTGATATTTGATTAGATTCCGTGTTCATGTACTGGGTATCTGAACCTAAAGAGGAATTGAGAAAAAGAATTGAAATTTAGGTGATTTGGGGTTAGAAAACGAAGAATGAAAAAGTCTGGTGAATCTGGGCACCACTAGGTCCGCGACGCGGACCTGTTCCTCAGGATGGGGAAATTATTCTTCGCGTCATGGAGTGGTCACAGACCGTTCTGCCTCAAAATTTATTAGGCGACCAAATAATAAGATGCATCTCCGCGTCACGGACTTACTTCTAGACCGTGATTTCTTGATCGTTTATCATGTTTAACTATCTAAAAACACTCCTAAACATCATGCGATCCTTCTTATCACAAATCACAATCCTTGAATCCATAAATTCAAATTCAAGGAAAGTTAAGATCCAACTCTTGAGAGTTCTTAGAGTCATTTCAAAAGTCTTTTGCAAATGTTTTAAATATAGTTTAAGACTTGAGTTTTGAGTTGAGTAAAGAGTAAAGATCAAAGATCAAAGTTCTTTTCTTCAAAAAAATATAAAGGGACTATGTATTCCCAAAAGAGTAAATGTTTTCACATTTAAACAAGAAAGGAAACACCGATTTCCAAGAGAGGTTTTAAGCTAGTTTTGAGTAATTATCTCAAATCATAGAAAGAGTTTTGTTTTTACAAACATATGAGCTGAGTATATTTTGGTAGTAGTATTGAGCACCAATATGGGGACGAGTTCATAATAACTCAAGTCTCCATAAACCATGTAGCCATCATGGGTAGAAAGGGTCATACTTTTTAGATGACACCTTAGTGCTTTTTAGCATAGATTAGTGAATCTACTTAGTTAAGGCATTCTATATGAAGGCAAAGTATAAGATAGTTCTGGAAGCGTGGGAAAGACGTTGTATTATCACTTTGGCTCATAGTGGTGGTTGTCGGTTAGAGAAACTCCCAAAATATTATATTACTTTAAATGTAATTGAGTTGCTATTGTATTTTCTTTAATACATTGAGTTGTCACCTACTATTTTAAATGTTTTGTATAAACTGCACTATTATTGTTGTTTTTACCTTGCATTTGAGTTGAGTTATTTATGAGTTGAGTAAAGTCAAGGTAAGTTTTCCTTTTATATTCATTTCAAGCTTATGTCATCTTTAGTTTTCCCTTCGCATACTCGTACATTCAATGTACTGATGCCATTTGTCTTGCATCATTTTATGATGCTGACACAGGTATCCAGGATCAGCATCCAGTGCCTCGTTGATCCAGTTGAGAACTCAGAGTCATTTGGTGAGCCTCTTTGCTTTCTAGAGGACTCCTTTTACATTGCTTTAGTATTTCAGTTGTTAGGATGATCGGGGGTCTTGTCCCAACATCCCTCTTTGTTTTAGAGGCTTCATAGGCGATTAATTATAGTTCCTTAGTCTTGTATTTCAGATGTTTTACTATAAGACTTGAGATGCCATCTATGGCTAGTTTGAATGTTTTATCCTTTAATGTTCTGAGTTTAAATTGAGACAGTTGTTTTATAAATGGATTTGATTCTTGTAATAATGTTTAAAGTCTTTTGCTGAGATTCTAGCCAGGACAAGGGTTTGCTTGGGTCCAGAAATGGTTCTCGAGTGCCAGCCCCGCCCAGGGTGTAGGCTCAGGGAGTGACAGACAAGTCCCCAGCTAACTCTAAAATGCTGAAAACTAAATAACGAACTAACTAAGTCAAAAACATAGAGAAACATTCTTGGATGATGAGGACTCAACACTAAAGTTGCTGAGTACATGTTGAAAGTTGAGCTAAGCGCAGTCTGAATGCTGATCATCTAAACCTACATCATACAATGATGTAGCGCAAAAGTATGCATCAGTACTTTGAATGTACTGAGCATGCAGGATATATGCCTAGCTGAACAATATAAAATGAGCAAGGAAATAGATATAGTGATACATAACTGAAAGTTGAGCTGGATGCAATAACCAAGTACTAATCATGAAGATATAACATGTTGAACTGAATACTTAAATAAATATTGAATACATGGTTAATGCAATATGTATATGACTGTGGGTGGTACTATTAACTGACATAAACCGCATGAGCTAAACGTGCAGTCTGATGTATACGCCCCATCGAGAAGACCCAATATACCTTGTTGGGGTATAAAGGCATGAGTGTGGTATGATCACTAAAACTGATGCCCAACAGAGGAGACATATAAACCTACAAGGGTATGTAGTTCTAGGACTTGAGGGTATGCTGAACCCTAGTCCAACTCGGTGCTAAGTTTACTCCCAACTGAATATAAAGTTAAGAATGCATCTGTAATACTAAATAACTCAAATACTGATAATTATCTAAGAATGCATCATACATTTACTGAAAGATATGGCATTCCAATTATGAAGCATGATTGTCTTACTAATCTTCCTAACAAGTATAATTCATGAAATATGGATATTTAACACAAGCTAGGGTTTCTAAGTTTTATACATGATAATATACTAATTTTCCAAGAAACATGCAATTAACATCATAGAACTATAGTAGCTAAATTTCTATGTATCCCTAAGATTTAGGAATCTAAGTCTGAACAATTTATGGAAGAACTAAAGAATTGACTGAATTCTAGGGACCTAATGGGTGAAAGGAACCCATTAGTGAAATCCCACATACATAGTGAAGATCATTATGGAGAAATCCTTTTGATTTCGAGGATGAACTTGAAGGAGAGCTCTGCTTGTTCTTGAGAGAAAACTGTTGCTTATTTCTCTTCTTTTCTTTCTAAGTTAGATGATTTCAGGAGAATGAAGGTTTTAGGCAGTTTCTGACTAATTAACTAGGCTTAGACAAAGTAAAATGAAGTAGGGGAAAAGATTAATACGAACCTGACTTAAAGGTGACGAAGAGCCTCCCACGAGAGGCTTCACGGGCAGTCTAGAGCATTATGGCCTGTTTAGTGGGTCGTGATGTTTCCCTACCCGATAGGGCTTCACCAACACAGATATAAATTTTTTCTCTAGGCTTGGAATTAGGCAAACTAAGCGGTGTTGGAAAGAAGACTCAAATACCTTTAATTTGATAGGTCATGGGCCACCTAATTCATTTTATGCTGAAAGATATGATCGTTAGAAGTTGATCTAAAACTCAAAACCTGATAAGCCCCTTTCACAAATGACTTCATGGTCCGTGTGAAGCTCCACGAACTATTTAGGCGACTGTGATCCTTCACAATAGCTTAGGGGTTTTGTGCCTCTTTTTACGGATGACCTCACAGTCCGTGTGACGCTTCACGAATCGTCTAGGCGTCTGTGGTCATCCACTGTAGCTGATTGAAAAAATATGAGCACGGTGACAGGTCATAGTCCTCTTCACGACCTGTGGATCCCTATGTGGTTTTCCCTTCTTTATCTTTCAATCCTAGTTCAGATTTTTGAAGTGTTACAATATCTTCTCCTTAGGATCCTTCGTGTTCGAATGAAGACTAAACAAGCTGAGTTTGGAGGGAAAGAGATGCAATCCCTACCAACCGAGTATGAGAAAGTGATATCTAATTGAATTGAGTTCCATGAATATGCAAATATGCTGAAATGCAAGGATAATTGAGGGAATAAGATATTAAGACTGAATTACATAAGAGTAAATGGAGAGATTGGAGAGGAACTATTACCTCAAGCTGAAACTGAGTCAGAAGGAAAGAGGCAAGGATAGTTGGCCATCATGACTGCTTTTTCTTCCCAAGTAGATGCATGTGCTGACTGATTACTCCACATAACCTTTACTGAAGTGACTTTTTTTATTTCTCAACCTACAAACCTAACAGTTGAGAATCTCAACTCGAACCTCCTCAAAGGTGAGGCTATACTTCACAACCATACAGTCTACAGGTACTATCGATGCCAGATCACCCACACACTTATTCAACAAGGAAATGTGAAAGACTGGATGAACCGCTACTAGTTCTACTGGCAACTCTAACTCATAAGACACATTACCAACCCTTTTTCAGGATTCTATAAAGACCTATATATCTGGGACTGAGCTTCCCTTTCTTGCCAAATCTCATCTCCCCCTTCATGGGTGACACTGTCAAGAAAACCTAATCATCGATTTGAAACTCTACGTCCCTTCTCCTCACATATGCATAGGACTTCTGACGACTCTGAGTTGTTTTTACTCTATCTCCGATGAGCTGGAATTTCTTCATAGCCTAATACACCAAATCTGGCCCAATCAAGGTTGTTTCACCTACTTCGAACAAACCAATCGGAGACCTACATCTTTGCCCATACAGTGCCTCATAAGGGGCCATCTGAATACTAGAATAGAAGTTGTTATTATAAGAGAACTCTATGAGAGGTAGGTGATCATCCCAACTTCCCTTGAAATCGATCACGCAAGCTCTCAACATGTCCTCTAAGGTCTAAATGGTACGCTTTGCTTGACCATCCATCTGCGGATGAAAAGTTGTACTGAGATTTACCTGAGTACCAAGACCTTTCTGAATGATCTCTAGAAATGAGAGGTAGACTGGGTACCTCTATCCGAAATGATAGACAAATGAACCCCTTGCAACCTGACTATCTCCCTGATGAAGAGTCTAGAATAATCCTCCGTTGAATATGTAGTCTTGACTTCCAATAAGTGAGCTGACTTAGTGACTCTGTCCACTATCACCCAAATGGAGTCATGTTGTTTGCGAGTACGAGGTAAACCCGTAATGAAATCCATGTTTATCACTTCACACTTCCCCCTAGGAATGCTAATATCTTGAGTCACACCTCTTAGTTTATAACATTCTACTTTAACTTGTTGACAGTTAGGATATTTAGCCACAAAGACTGTGATGTCTCTCTTCATGTCGTTCTACCAATAGACTTCCCGTAGATCACGGTACATCTTAGTGGTACCCGAGTGAATAGAATATCTGGAATTATGGGCTTCTGTAAGGATCTGTTGCCTCAACTCTCCCATATTAGGGACAGATAAGGGACCCTGGTAACGAAGCACACCATCTTCCCCTTGGGAGAAAACCTCAACTCTCTATTAATGAACTGCACCTTTCAACTAAAGCAATATAGGATCATTATCCCTTTTTCTCCTTAACCTTCGCTACCCATGAAGATTCTGGTCCATTTTGGACTATCACACCACCATTTTACCTGTCCAGAAGGCAAACTCCTAAGCGAGCAACTAGTGAACATCTCTGGCTAATTCTTTCTTCTCTTCCTCAACATATGCTACACTACCCATGGATAATTTGTTGAGGGCATCAATCACTACATTGGCCTTGCTCTGATGGTAAAGCACATTCATGTCATAGTCTTTGAGGAATTCAAGTCATCTCCTCTGACAAAGATTCAACTATTTCTGGGTGAACACATATCGGAGGCTCATATGATCTTTGAACACATCAACATGAATGCCCTACAAGTATTGTCTCTAAATCTTTAGGGAAAACACGACGGCTACAAGCTCGAGGTCATAAGTCGGGTAGCTCTTCTCATAGACCTTAATTTGTGTGGAAGCATAAGCTATGACCTTACCTTGCTGCATCAACACGAAACCTAGGTCGACCCTGGATGCATCACAATAAGCCACATAACCGTTTGGACCATCTGGTAGAGTCAAGACAGGAGTTGTAGTCAACCTGGTATTCAGTTCTAAGAAACTTTTCTCACACTCATCTGACCATTGAAACTTGACCATTTTCTGAGTTAACTTGGTCAATGGGGCAGCTACGGATGAAAATCCTTTAACAAACCTCATGTAGTAACTTGCCAAACCCAAGAAAATTCTAATATCAGTCGAACAAGTGGATCTGGGCCAGTGCTTTACTGCCTCAATTTTCTGAAATAGCCACTCGAATCCTTTTGTTGGATACCACATGACCAAGGAAAGCGACCGACTATAACATGAATTCACATTTGCTGAACTTAGTGAATAGTTGGCGATCTTTGAGGGTTTGTAGAACCACACTCAGATGAGTTGCGTGCTCCTCTTCATTTTGAGAATAAATGAGGATATCATCAATAAAAATGACAACGAACAAGTCCAAATATTGTTTGAACACCCTGTTCACTAAGTCCATGAAAGTTGTAGGAGAATTTTTTAGTCCAAAAAATATAACTACAAATTCATAGTAACCATACCGAGTCTTGAAGGTTGTCTTTGGGATTTCACTATCTCTTACTTTGAGCTAATGATAGCCAGATTTGAGATCTATATTAGAAAAGCAACTAGCACCCTGAAGCTAGTCAAACAAGTCATCACTCTTGGGGATGGAATATTTATTCTTTATTGTGACTTTGTTTAACTGACAATAGTCAATGCACATACTTAGAGAACCATTTTTCGCACGAACAACACTGGAGCTCCCCATGGAGAGATGTTGGGTCTGATGAAGCCCTTATCTATTAGGTATTTCAATTGTTCTTTCAATTCCTTAAGCTCATCAAGAGCCATCTTGTAAGGAGAAATCGAAATAGGTTGGGTATTTTAAAGGAGATCTATTCCAAAGTCGATTTACCTTTCGGGAGGAACTCTGGAAATATCTTCTGGAAACACTTATGGAAACTCATTCACCACTTGTAGTGACTAAAGATTTGGGGTATCGGAGTTTGAATCCTCAACTCGAACAAGATGATAGATATACCCTTTGGAAATCATTTTCCTTGCCTTAAGGCAAAAGATAAATCAGCCTATCGACACTGTGTTACTATCCTTCCACTCTAAGACTGGCTCGTTTAGAAACTAAAACTGAACACTCCTAGTTTTGCAATTGACTGAGGCACAATAGGAATGTAACAAATCCATGCCTAGGATGATATAAAAATCTACCATTTCTAACTCTACAAGGTCTGCTGAGGTGAATTTAAGGAAAACTATGACAGAGCAATTTCTGTATACCCGTCTAGCTATAACTGCTTCACCAACTAGAGTAAAAACTGAGATGGATTCTAAGAGAGTTTCTAGATTATATATTGAAGTTTACTTCTATATAAGGAGTTACAAAATAAAGTGAGTCCCCTAGATCTACCAATACATAAACATCTAAACGAAAGACTTGCAACGTACCCGTGACCACATCTGGAGAATCATCCTGGTCCTGTCGAGCCTAAAGAGCATACAACCTATTCTGGCGCTGACCACTACTTGTACCATATGAGGCACCCTACTGAAGCTATAGATTGAGCTTTGTTACCCCTCTCCCCTCAAACATGCCTGGTAGAAAGGCAATCCTTCCACCGATGACCAAGCTGATCGCACCCAAAACACCCCTCTCTGCCAGCAAGACACTCGTCCGGATGGTTCTTACCACACTTTGAGAAAGATGGAAAAGTATGATTACCTAAAGCACTACCCTGAGACTTAGAGTCTGATGCCTTCCTTTCTGACCTTGTAAAAACCTAGGACAGAGCGCTAGCTGATGAAGACGATGGGGATATAGACCTCTGCTAAAATTATGAGTGATTTCCACCGCCCGACCTCTGTTGAGAATATTAATAGTTGCCCGTTCTAGCCTTTTTGTTATCCTTAGCCATTTTCTTGAGCTTATCTTCCTCAACCTGCTTAGCATGGGTAATTAGTTTGGAGATATCCATATCCCCTAATGACATAGCATTCCTACACTCGGTCTTTACCAGATTGGATACTCTAAACAAGAACTTTCCCATTTATGATCTCAGATCAACTAGCATATGCAGAGCATACCTGGAGAGCTGAGTGAACTTTAACCCGTATTCCTGGACTATCATCGACCCTTGCCTTAAGTTAATAAATTCATGTGCCCTAACCTCCCTCAACTCTCTCGAGAAGAACCTATCCAGAAAAGCTTTAGTAAAATAGCCTCACGTCACGAGAGTTGTATTTTCACACCTGTTATCTTTCTACTGTGTGAACCAGATATGAGTCACATCCTTGAGTTGATTGGATGTTAGTTCAACACTATTAGTACCAGTCACTTGCATTACCTCCAGAATCTTCTTGATCTCATCAATGAAATTTTGTGGGTCCTCATGCACATTTGACCTTAGAAACTCCAGCAAATTTATACGTACAAAATTTTGAACCCGAGCTGCAACTCATCCACTAGTGGGATTTCAGGATCTAGGCCTGTTGATTGGCTTGGTTGGCTACACAGTTTGAGCCAATAACTACATCATATTACAGAACTTGCATTTGTAACCTCATAGTTCGGGACTGGAGGAACTGCATTATCATTGCGTGCATTAGCATTACGTGTGTTAGCTCTATGAGGAGGCATGATATAAAATGCAGAACGACAAATTAAAAGGAAGAAGTTGAATCACACTTCATCGCACGATGAAAATAACAAAAGAAGTGATTTTTTAGAACACCTAGTAAACTCCCCCTCAGAGGTTTGACGCGCTTCACTCCCATGAATGAGACTCTACTTAATGCGGCTTTCAGAAACCTAAGACTTTTGAACCTGATGTTCTGATACCAAGTTTGTCACGCCCTAAGACTAGCTCCTAGACGTAACATGGGACCTAGGGTCAAAGGTAACCCCAAGCTAACCCTGAATCTAGCATATCACAAGCATACTGAAATAATTTTATGTAAGCGAAAGCATAACTGAAAGATGAGTAAATCTAAATGAGTACAACTAAGAATATAACTAAGTTCAGATATGGAACAACCCAAAACAACTGAATTTGACTCTATGTATGAATGCCTCTAATACTGATGATATGATGGGACACTAGAATACTTAACACTAAATAATGAACTAACTAAGTAAAAAACATAGAGAAAAGTCCTCGGATGATAAGGAATCACCACTAAAGCTGTTGAGTATGAATTGGAAGTCGAGTTAAGCACAGTCTGGATGTTGAGCGCCTAAACCTACATCATACAATGATGTAGCACAAAAGTATGCATCAGTACTTTGAATGTACTGAGCATGCAGGATATATGCTTAGTTGAACAATATAAACTGAGCAAGGAAATAGATATAGTGATGGATAACTAAAGTTGAGTTGGATGCAATGGCCAAGTACTAATAATGAAAATATAACATATTGAGCTAAATACATGGTCAATGCAACAAGAATCTGAATATGGGAGATACTATTAAACGACATAAACCACGTGAGCTAAATGTGGAGTCCGATGTATACGCTCCATCAAGAAAACGCAATATACCTTGTCGAGGTATAAAGGCATGACTATGGCGTGATCACTAAAACTGATGCCCAACAGAGGGGACTTATAAACCTATGGGGGCACGTAGTTTTGGAACTTGAGGGTACGCTGAACCCTAGTCCAACTCTGTACTAAGATTACTACACCCAACGGAATATAAAGCTAAGAATGCAACTGTAATACTGAATAGCTCAAAATACTGATAATTATCTGAAAATACATCATACATATACTGAAAGGTATGTCATTCAAATTTTGAAGCACGATTTTATGACTAATTTGCCTAGCAAGTATAATTCATGAAATACATATAATTAACACAAGCTAGGATTTTTGTTTTTTATACATGGGAATATACTAATTCTCCAAAAAAAACATGCAGTTAACATCGTGGAAATTATAGCAGCTAAATTCCTATAGATGCCTAAGATTTAGGAACCCTAAATCTGAACAACTTATGGAGAAGCTGGGGAATTGACTCAATTCTAGGGACCTAATGGATAAAAGGAATCCACTAGTGAAATCCCACATACCTGGTGAAGAAAATTATGGAGAGTTGAACTTGAAGGAGAGCTCCGCTTGTTCTTGAGAGAAAATTGTCACCTCTTTCTCTTCTTTTCTTTCTAAGTTAGATGATTTTAGGAGAATGAAGGTTTTAGGTAGTTTCTGACTAATTAACTAGGCTTAGACAAAGTAAATGACATAGTTTAAATACCAAATGCATAGGGGAAATGACATAGTTTAAATACCAAATACACAGGGGAAACGACATAGTTTAAATACCAAATGCATAGGGGAAATGACATAGTTTAAATACCAAACACACAGGGGAAACGACATAGTTTAAATACCAAATAGTTTTAAAAATATTCACATTTTAAAATAAATCTTTTGAATAAAGAATAGTGAACCCTAAAAGGGCTACCTACGTATCTCATTGATGAGAATCATGTTTGCGTAGTTCGTTCATATATGGCATAAAAATATGTTTTGAACAACAAATGATTTATTTATTTATTTTAAACAAAGATAATATGAATTAAAAACCAATGAACCACATTGAAGGGCGGGCAACCCAAATTTAACAAAATAATATTTTTATTATTTAAAGAAAACAAAACAAGAATGAAAAAAATCAACGAGTCACATTGAAGGGCGGACCTCCCAAATTTTAAAAATGCAAACAAAATCTTTTTTTAATGGAATGTAAGAGAAATAAAATTAAAAAAAATACAATGAATATAACATCATGTACAAAAAATGAATGCAAAGGTACAAACCAACTCGGAGTGATGCCTTATAAATCTTAGTCTGAGTACAACTTGGGTGAAATTTTTTAGGGCATTCCTTAAAAAAATTGTCCTTGTTTTAGCTTTAACAACCTCTGTTATTTAATCTTGTAGAAACTATCTCCTTTGTGAATATTTTGGAGACCTCCTCAAAAAATTTTACCCCAGTTTTTGCTCTAAAAATATGGAAATCTTACGGAGAACATGACCAAGCCGTAATGGCGCCTTGCTATCCCGTTGAAGCAGGAATTACGTCAAACGTAGTTCCACCAAATTGTGACTTGAATGGAGAATGATCTCACACTATAAATGCTCTAGTGAGAGGTGACTAAGAGTGGATATCATAGGCGAGGGTGAGCCTTTGGCCTCCTAGATCAGCCTATCATCTTATGTATATATGTTAACTTTTCTTTTGACTTTGAGACGGCTTGTTGTGGTCTACTTTTGAGACTTGTATTTGTTTATCTTAGACAACTCTGTACTCGTTGCGCGATGTAGGTCCTAGTACCAGCTAATAGTGGTGACCGTTCATGCCATCTTTTGCAGCTTGTGGATACCAGAGCCGAGGTGAGCCTTTGGCCTCCTAGATCAGCCTATCATCTTATGTATATATGTTAGCTTTTCTTTTGCCTTTGAGACGGTTTGTTGTTGTCCACTTTTAGGAATTGTATTTGTTTATCTTAGATAACTCAGTACTCGTGACTTCCAGGTTCTAAGAGGGTTTCTATCGTATAGAATTTTGGTTTGCTTCAATTTCTGCATTTTCTTATTGTTCGTATGTTTTTTTAATTGGTTCCACCATTGTACTCACTACTTGTCGTTCTGAGTACGGGTTAGCTTACCTACTAGTAGGTTTTATTAGGTGTCATCATGACTCGAAAAGTCAAGTCGTGACACTTTCATAGCGTCTTGGCCTGTTCTTTGTCTTAAATAAGCAATGCCAATAATAATCAATCATTAATGGCCTATTTATTAACTCGGATTACTAACAAATCTCATCCCCGGCCAAAATGTGATCATCTTCCCCAACTTAGCTGTCACGCCTCGAGCTACCCTCGAGACGCGGACACAGGACCTAGGACCACAAGTGATCCCAAGCTAACCCTGCTGGCATGATCATGAGCATACTAAAGATAATAAACTGATGCGGAAGCTAAATCATAAATAAACTGAAGAGATGGGGAATAC